>MU226820.1:466336-478337 GCA_018584345.1 Thuja plicata
TATATATATACATACATATATATATATAACAACAAAGCACCAGCCAATCATATGGAAGCCATGACTTGAGGTAGGAATTTGAGCTTTGTCTTCTCATTAACTCAATTTCATTTTGATGGCACAATATGAATGTTCATACTGGCATTGTTTACATCTTTGAATTTGGAATGCTTGATGACCCGCGAGCTTTGAGAGCTAAAGCATCATTGCTATTACCTTTAAGGCATTGTGTGAAGTGTTTGATCTCTCTTTATTTGTTTTGATGTTGATATTCACTATGTGGTACTCCCCATTTATGATCATTTCATGAGGAAATGTCTTGATAGCTCACGGGCTGCAAGCTAGGGCATCATGCATTGTTTATGAGCTCACTGTTTAATACTGGCATTGTTTACATCTTTGCATTTGGAATGCTTGATGACCCGTGAGCTTTGAGAGCTAGGGCATCGTTGCTATTACCTTCAAGGCATTGTGTGAAGTGTTTGATCTCTCTTTATTTGTTTCACTATCGATATTCACTATGTGGTACTCCCCATTTATGTTCATTTCATGAGGGAAAACATGGTATCTTCTTTCCTTTATGCAACATTCTTCTGAGTGCACATGTCCTATAGCATTGTTTTTCTTTCAGAAGTGTATGGCTTCACTATGCATATGCATAATTGTAGATGAGGATCAGTAATAGGATGCCATTCATGTCTTAGATATTTTTGATCTAACCCCCATCTCTTTTTTTTTGCAGGTTCTGGATCATCACAGGAGCAAACTCGATTCATACTCGGGTCAAAAATTCATCACTTCAGGCAATGTCTGGTACCCTTATTATTTATTTTCATCCTCTTATGTATTCCTGTACTACTTGGATTTTTTATAATAGACGAGAAAACCAACAATTGTTTTCTCCAAAGTACTATTTTTCTCCAATAGTCAATCCTATGTTTTGCTTTCCAAAGCAACCTTGTCAATCCTCTGGTCTCACTTTCTAGTGTTTGGTACTCTTTCCTCGGTGAATTATGGAAATATCACAATCAAATTCTTAAACAATTTCATTGTTATGCTTGTTGCTGTTCTGCACCATATATTATTTTATACACTATTTATTTCTTTGAGACAGTGAGCTTGGAATTTGTAACGTATTTGCTGTTATTGGTTCAATGTATTTTTACCTTGAGCTCAGGCATCGTGAAATGTTATTGTTGTCATTGTATGCTTGCTACTGTTGTGCACCATATATTGTTTTATACACTGTTTATTTCATTGAGACTGTGAGCTTGACATTTGTAATGTGTTTTCTATTATTAGATCAATGTATTTTGCCCACTTATTCATTATGTTGGCATACTTATTCACTATTTTCATTAGTATTACTTTGTTTTAGGTCTTCTCAATGGATATAACATTTGGTATTGAATGTTGTCATTTGGAGTCCTTGGAAGAATAGTGCTCCAGATTATTCAATGTGCGTGATGATGACATCAAACATGGTATTCTCTACCTCCTGAAACATACTATTGTTGGCTCGCATGTACACCATGGGGTGATCTATAAACTAGTTTTTTCTACTATATTTGAAGTTATCGGTTGGTTAGAATGAGTCTTGAAGGTGGTTAAGCATGTGGTTGTTTCCAAAAATTTAGAAAAAGTTGCACAGGGGATTCAGACCATCAATCCAAACATTATCTCTGGTAGGCTTGGCTCAATTTTTGATAATAGAGCTGGCTTTGAAAATAAAATGGTGGAGGCATGGGAGGTTTTCAAGCTATCTTGCGCTAATGATGACTACATTGCTATGAGTATATTTCATGGTCACAATGAAGATTTTTTCACTTTTGACGATAGGAATGTTATGATGGACTACTTTGGAGTTGGCATTTTTGTCAACAAACTAGGTCATCTTTAGATCAAACGTAGACATGAAACTTAACTGTTTATCATAATGTTTGGAATAATCTTCTTTGTAAATTTTTTTTTTGATACATACTCAAGGTCTAGATATCCATATGTTCATCATCATTACAAAAACTTATCTAGCTAATAAACTTTATATCCTTATGCATTATGTTGTTGTGATTTTGCTACTTTTTTTTACATAATGAATGGTTGTATGTAGCTTTAATTGTTTATTGTCTACTATGCAATCTTTAGCATATGTATCATGTGAGTACTTATGTAAATCTGATTATCAAAACTTTTCATTATCTTGTGATATTTCTGTCTGGATTCAAGTGTATAGTTTTTTGATCAATCAAACTCATTGACTCATGTTTCATCCATGAATTTGACATGCACAATTTTTTTATCATGTCAGCTGCATTTAACAAACTAATGTCACAAAAATCATCTAATAATGCAAAATAGGGTACTGTAGTCACTCATCTTCAAGCTATCATGCTATCAAAATAGAATGGAAGTGGTCATTCAATGCATCTATAGCCTCAACAACATGGAAACATTGATCCAATAACAGAAAATACAATACAAATGCCAAGCTCACGGTCTCAATGAAATAAATAGTGTATAAAACAATATATGGTGCACAACAGCAGCAAGCATGCAATGACAACAATAACATCATACATATATATGTATATATATGTATGTATATATATATATATGTATGTATATATATGTATATATATATACATATATACATATACATATATATATACACATACATATATATACATACATATATATACACACACACACAGATATATATACATATATACATATTTGTTTTGTTGTTGATATTCACTATGTGGTACTCCCCGTTGATGGTCATTTCATGAGGAAATATCTTGATGGCTCGCGTTCTGCAAGCTAGGGCATCATGCATTGTTTATGAGCTCACTGTTTAATACTAGCATTGTTTACATCTTTTCATTTGGAATGCTTGATGCCATTCTTTTGTTCTTCATGGACCATTCTTTTTTATACTCGACTACATCTCCCGTTAAAATTTCATCAAAACTTTTCATTATCTTGTGATATTGCTATCTAGATTCAAGTGTATAGTTTTTTGAGTCAAACTCATTGACCCATGTTTCATCCATGAATTTGACATGCACAAATTTCTTATCATGTCACGAAAATCATTGATGTGTTGACAATGACTTGCAAGAGTGTAGGTGACACATGGTTCAACTCTAGTTCATACAATTGGGAGTACCTGGGAAAGTGAGTAGACTCTAAATATCAATATTTCGGCCACAAATATAACAAGGATGAAGCATGATGAGGAATGGAGAAAGAAAAGAATAAATTAGCCATGCATGTAGTGGACATGGAAAAGGGTGTAGTAGAGCCTACTTGTCTTTCCCAGGTAGTCCCAATTATTTCAAGTGGAGAAGAAGTAATGAGAGGAATTGTCGAAACATCAACAATTTAGTGCCAACTTAGAACTGGTTTTTGGATCCTGTAGTGCCAACTTAGAACTGGAGGAGTAGTGGTTGTGTTGCATCTTCTAGGTATACCACTCAATTATGTTGTGTCTCCAAACAATTGTGACCATGATGCCTACATTAATGTTTCTTAGCTGTTGTATCCTAGGATCCCGTATGACCCTTTATGACCCTTTACAATCCATAAGATTACATATTAGAGATCTTAAAGTGTTGTAAAGGGTCATAAGAGGCTCCTAGGATGGACCAAATGAGCTTCCACCTTCACGTGGTTGGCCCTGTTAACTAGAGAATGTTAAATTGTTCTCGAAACAAAGAGAAGCTCAATATTTTAAGGTCTCACTCCATGCACACAAAAAATATTTTTTTTTAAAACATAGCATATCATCACAATTGTGATGCTATTCAAAGGATGGCATACATGAGAACACTACACGTGATGTCCAAATGTCAGAATAATCTGACAACTAGATGTCGCATGTACAACATGTCCATCACATACCCATCGTAATGGCGACAATCATAATGTGTAATGATGAAATACTAACCCTCATAGCTGGTACATATTGCGATGGTCATGAGCGTCACAATAATGATGGACATTGCTACCGTCAGTGATTCTAACATTAAAACTGCAACAATGTTCTATGTCACTTTCTCAATGGAATAGTGGCGTAATTGCGACGCATACCCATTGAAAAGAGGTCTCAAATGTACTAGTGACAGGATCACTTCTAGTGATATCTATGATATTTGTATCCTTGATTGTTTAATCATTTGTATCCCCTAATGATTGTAGAATTTGAGGTATGTCATCCATTCACTTACTTGCTTGAGTCTTTAATTGAATTGGATTGGCATCCCTAGTGTCATTTATTAATATGTGTTCAGGTCTTGGTGTAGCCTCATTCTCTTCATTGTGAGGGGTTTCGGTAATAACTAATACCTTTGTGGGGCTTGTATCCTCCTTAGGTGGATTGAATTTCCTCTCCAAGTATCATCACTTTCTTTGTCAAGATATATTAAGCTTCCTTCTAGTACTTTGTAGGCTCTTAATTTTGCTGAGAAATTATTTGAATGCTTCTTAATCATTTCATCTATTTCTTCCATCTTTGACTCATGTGGCATAATTGAAATAGCATTCAGTGCATATGTCCACCTTGTTGATAACCTGTCTTGAAGTTCTTGTGGCATCATCTTATCAAACCAGATAAGTACATATTTGAATACACATATTGTATTGATGATGGCTTCTTCTATCTTATTATGATCCTCAGGTTTCATAGTTAGCCATTGTCTAATCTTAGAATCTGATATTCTACATGACTTGATGATTGATGCAACAATATCAACAATATTTTCAGGTTTTTCATCTTGTTCAATGTCTTCCTTATCTTCCTTACTTTGGATTAATCTCCTTCTTCTCTTTGGTTTTGATGTTTTCCCGGTTTAAGGCTTTCTCTTATAGGTTCTTACTATTCCTTTCTTTACCGGTGATGAGCTTGCATCTTTTTTTGTTTGACTCATTGTTCTTGATGCAACAATTATCCTTGGTTTCTTTGGGGGTGGTGCATCAGACTCTGTTGATTCAGAGTCACTCAATTGTTCACCTTCACCAACGGGTGACTATCCCTTGGTGTCTTCTTATTGTTTTTTTCTTCATCGGTTAGCGACAACTTCTTTTCAAGTGTTTTTATTTTGGCCTTAGCTTCTTCAAAGGTGCCAAATCTTGGTAATTATTTGTCTAGTGGTTCATTCAATAATGCTTCAACAACATTTGTGGCTTGATCTATGTTTATATAATAGTCAAGTGGTGCTGACCATGTTGTCCTTGGTACAATTGGTTTGATCAAAGTTGTATCGGTGTCCTCCATGAAACAAATATCATCCTTATATTTTGCCACTAGTTGTTTAGGTATCCTCATCCTCTTTTTCATTCTATCTTTAAAATATGTTCAAATATTCATCCATGACTGATGTAAAGTTTTCCCCTAGTGACTTAATGAATTCACTAATTTGAATTGTTACTGGTCGGGTAATCTCCCAATTGACATTACCGATAGAGGGGAAAAAGTCTTGCAAGTAGAAGAATATACATATGAGGAGTGAACCAAAATTACATGAATTAGATTTTACTAATCTAATGGTCCTCATGTTCTCCTCTAGTTGCTTCATTAGAAGCTTGTATAGATCCATTCGTAGACCCTTCTTCACAATCTTATAGGAAGTGTCAACTGCTCCACAAGCAATGTTGTTTAACTGGATGGCTTGGAATACCTTGTATCCTAGTACACATGCACCAAACTTCAGTTCTAGATTGGTGATGGAGTTTACCTTTAAACATCTTCCATCCCATACTGCACCTGTCATCTTTTCTATGTCAGGGTGAGGAGGATGTTTGAGTGCTTTTGCCTTTTCGGTTACTGGATAACCGGTCACTGCATGTATTAAATCCTTAGTGATTGGTTTTGGCTCATCCAACCACATCTTTTGGTCATGTACCCAGCTAAGAACTATCCAGATCCACTCGGTCTTGAACTCCTTCAGGAACATTAGGGAATTTGTCATGCCTTTCACCTCAATGTGTTTATGTTCATCTTTGATGTTTTCGTTAGTGCAAAGCTTCTTGTAAGCTTCCTCAACTTCCAGATCTCTAATTTCTACAAATTTGTAGTGGATATAGGTTCAAACATCCACGACTAGAAAAACCCTAGGTGGTATGCTTAATGCTCCAGTGTTTTCGGGTTGTGAAGCAACCTCGGGATAGAATTTGTACTTGGGCTCTTCACATGTAGAGTTCTTGATCAAATTAACCATTTTATCCTTTGCATTCTTGATCTTAGAGACGCAAGATGTGGTTGCCATTGTTTCTAGAATTAGGGATTTTCCTGCAAACAAACTGTGAGATTGACGAGTCTTAGTTACTCACTTGATCTACTGTACATGTTGTGGATATGTCTGAATACTATGAATATGCTTGTGAATCACTTTGCAATCTGGTCTCTGTTGGTTTCTCTGCTCTTTTCTCTTAATCGCATGGTGAATTAATGAGATTTTTTTCGCCCTTTTATAAACGATGCCCTAAGTGGTGTAATAAATGCTTTTACCTACTTTTCAGTGTTCAAAGATAGAGTCGCTCAGGGAGCATACTTACTTTATTCTTGGTGAGAATGCGATGCTCGGGGTAAGTGTCAATTTGGTTACACTTCATATGTTCACCGACGACACTTAGTATGTAGCGAAGACTTCAATGTATTTTTACATGATTACCGACAATGCTCAGTTTACATTAACAACTTAGCTTTTATATGTACACTGATGATTATCGTTATGTGTTGACCGACGAGATTGGATTCACAAGTTCATAACAAGTAATACCATAGCGCATCTTTATTCATGCTAGTTTGGCATTTTACCAATGTATATTGGAACTAATGTAAAATATAGCTTTGTATAGTGCAGTTCCATACTTACTTGTTCTTCTTAGGTGGTGGTGGTGATATCACCAAATCCATTGGATGATGTGTCACCAATTGTATTTCTTGGTCTAGCATCATCATTGTTTGTAGCTTTCCTCCACATTTTGTTTCTCATCTTCTTGATGTCTTCAATGGTATTGCCATTGGAAAAAGTGCTTGTCTCTATCACTCGGTCTTTGCAGTCCTTGCTTAGATGACCGACCCTATGATAGTGTAAGCATTCCATTCCAGGGTTAGTCTAGGTTCTAGACCTTCTCATCCATTTTCTCATTCAGTTTGCAGCTATGTGTCCATATCTACCACATGTGCAATTTGCCCATGTGTTGTAATCCCAAACATATAAGTTACCAAATTTTCTCGGTTGATGAGCATTTTCTTGTTCTTTAGGTTTCCATGCTTTCTTTTTCTTCTTCCAGCATTTAAGAGATGTGTGCCCATGCATTTTGCAATCAGAACAATATTTTTCCATGTAGGTTTCCTTCTTTGGTTATTTCACCTTAGATATGCATTCATGTGTTTTGTGTCCTTTCTTGTTAAAGTTATAACAATTTCCTATGAATGTAGATGTAGATTTAGGAACACCTTTAACTTTTCTCCTGCAAACATTTGATGTGTGGCCTAGTTTTCCACAGTGATTGTATGATTGCTTCCTTGGTCTTGGATTTGTGTAGAAATATTTGTGATCAACTTGGTTAGATGATTCTCCATGCTCAGCATACCCTAGACCGGTATTGTTTTTGAGTCTCATTTGTCCATTCAAAAAATCATCCATTCTTTTTCTGTTTTCTTCAGCTTTCTTGATCATATCATTGTGTTGTTGCTAAATTCTTACTTTGTGCTTTAGTTTTTCATTTTATTCTCTTAGCTCACCAATAGCTTCAAATTTCCTATTCAATTCTATGTTTAGTTGGTTTGCCTCTTGACTAATAATATTTATCTGATTGGTGATCTCATGATGGTGTTAATTAGTCTTCGTATTTCAGTTTCTTTCACTTGTAGCTTTTTAGTGATCTTCCTCCTGCCATCAATAGCTAATGTTCTTTCTTGTTTAGCTTGACTAGCATTATTCATAACATCAATCATCCTTACCATCTGTGTCTCTTGAATGATTTGCAGTACCTTTACTTTCTCCGTCAGATGTTGATTGATTTCATTCAGACTTGTATTACTTCCTTCAGACGTGTCTATGATGACATGTAATTGATTGAATATTTGATAATATTAAGTTGAAGATAATGCAACACATTAAATCAATTAATGGTTTGTATTGTCATTGATGTCAACTTGATATAATCTATATGTTCATGTACATAATGCCAAATACTTCATAGAATCAATGGAACAAAGGTTATGCTTTCAGCAATATATAAAAGTCAAGTATTCACTAAGTGACAGACAACACCGACAGAGTGCATACCATTGGTAAAGCCATAGAAGAAAAGTCACAATGATACTCGACGAGTAGAAGATAGTGTTGCCCGATGAAGCAGAATCATAAGATTCCCGATGAGCTAAAAATAGAGTTACTCAATGAGTAAAATCCATTGATTCCCGACGGACGGAGATCCCGAAGCTGAATGGAGTCACACCGATGGAACTGGCAGTTGTAACCGACAACTAACTGAAGAGTTGACTGACGGAACAAAGAGTTTAGAAAATGACAAAATATATAGCTGGCAAGAGCTAAAGATAGACTTAACTGGTTGTTTTCATTATTTTATTTGACTAGATTTAAGTGATTGATTTAAAGAAGATTTGTACAGATGGCAAGAAGATAACTACGAGATAAATCAGGATTTATGCTTTAAATCAGATTGGTTGGATTGTTTTTCATGCCAAGAATCAAGAATCAAGAAACAGTGAATATCATGTCTATATAAGAGACAAGCTTAATTCATTTCCAATGACATATATGACATTCACAGAAAAGGGATTAAGGGGAGTGAATAAAAGAGGATGCTAAAGGTGAAACTAATGAAGGATAACTTCATACAGTACTGATCAATCAAGCTGAAGGAAGAGCTAAGGAATTTTGTAGACACCGACAAATAGTGAGCACAACATCACAGAGAAGAAAGTGTGGAGCACAAAGAATTGAATTGATATACTGATTAGAGAGGTAATGTACTTAAATAGATCTTAAATCTACAATTCAAGTTGCATTAGAAACAGGTCATTTTATTTCAGTTTAACCATTGAAGCATCAAGTCTCTTAACAGAGCAGGACTTAATAGTCTTATATATATTGAGGTACATCCCAAGGAGTGTCAAAAAGGTTGATTCATGAAAGTAGCACTAGATTTTCCTAAAGCCTATTGACAGTCTAAGAAAGAGGCTGATTCAAGGATGGTAGCAAAATGAGTTGCCCGATACTAAGTGACAACTTATATGTATAAAATCCTCTAACAAGGTCACACCTAATAGTGTGTTTGTAACCTTTAACAGGGTTGGCTCTTAACAGGGCTCACTTCAGAAGAGTGAAAATTGGGGGTACCGATCCCAGTGGTTTTTCCCTCAACAGGGTTTCCATGTTAAAATCCAAGTGTTATGTGTGTATGGTTTATTACTTTACTGTTTTACATTTCATATATGCATTTCTAGATATATCTGTATACTCTGCTTATTTACTATATTTCGGTAAATAGTTATACTGCATATCGGTAATCAAAGAGAATAAGGACAAACAAGGAAAACCGATAGATAGTTAATTATTATAAGTATTTCTTGGCATGCATCTTGTAGGGACTTAATAATCTGAGATTTATTTGATTGATGGTTAGTGATTAAAGGATCAATTTTTGAGGCCACTGATTCACCCCCCTCTTAGTTATTACTAACAATTGGTATCAGAGCTTGTGTGCTTAGAAGGAAGGTTTCAAGACCTAAGTCAAAGATCACAAGATGAACAGACGAGATGTGCCCAAGTTGAACAAAGATAATTTTTCTTCATGGAAAAGCAGAATAAGACTCCACCTATCAGGTATTGGTAATGATGTTACTCAATTCCTTGAAACTGAATATGTGTTGCCCACAGGAGCACCAACAGTTGAACAAATGAGAGAGAAGCATGAACATAACGTCATGATGATAGAGCTTACTTCCTCACTCTCTGATGCTGAATTTGAAGATGTCAAAGAATGCAAATCTGAAAAGCAGATGTGGGACAAATTGAAGCTTGTACATGGTGGTGACAAAAATGTTTTGAGAGCCAAGGTAGAGAGCCTTAGAGGAAAGTTTGATGATCTCAAAATGAAAGAAGGAGAAAACATCACTCAGTACAGCACAAGAATTAATGAGGTTGTCAATGCTATCCAAGGAGTTGGAGGTATACTAGAGAAAGATACAATGGTAATTAAAATTCTAAGAACCTTACTGCCTACCTATGCTATTAGAGTATCTACCATTCAAGAAATGACAGCAGTAGAAAATAGCAATGTTACTCTAGGCAGTTTAATTGGAAGACTGATTTCATTTGAAATGAATAACTTTGATAATAGTGTCTAACCAAACATAGAGTCTGCATTCAAAACTTCTATGAGATTAAGTAAATCAAGTCACAGAGACACTATAAGAAAATATAGTGATATTTAAAATGAAGAAGATGATCTTGATGAAATTGAAACACTTATAGCCAGAAGAACGCAAAGAGGCAAAGGTAAATAGAAAGGTAAATTACCACTTGTTTGTTTTAATTGCAAAGAGATTGAACACTTTGCTGCAAGATGTACTAACAAAAGAAAAGATGAGATAAGTAATGACAGATCTTTTGAGAAAAGGTCTGACATAGGTGATTACAGAAACTACCAACAATCAGAAAAAAGAGATACCCGAGACTACAAGGACAAAGGAAAGAAGGTCAGCTACCTAGAAAAATGCAAGGATGATGATACTGACACCGAATTTGATGAAGATATTGAGATGGTGTTTGTGGCTATAAAGGATGATTCAGATGATGATGAAGAAAGGTATGTAGAAACAACTCTCATATCTTAAATTAGTAAGAATGATGTTTGGATCATAGACAGTGGCTGCACTCATCATATGACCAGTGATAAACAAAAGTTTGAGACTTTTGAATGCTACAAAGGCGGATCAGTAAGAATGGGAAATGACACACCTTGTCCAGTTGAAGGTAGAGGAACAATAATGTTCAATAACTAGATAAAATGTGAGAATTCTTATTGGGTAAATGGATTGAATTATAATCTATTGAGTATTTCTCAGTTGAATAATTCAGGTCATAAAGTAGCATTTGAAAATAAGAAGGCAAAAATCTTCAACAAATCTAGAAATCTGATTGGTATCGGTGAGCAGACAAAAGGTAACTTATTCTATCTGAATGATATTGAATCCACTTGTTTGATTTCTACAAATGAGGACATATGGTTGTGGCACAAAATATTGTATCATGTGAATTTTCTCAACATGATTAAAATTAGAAAAAAGAGAAATGTCAGAGGCTTACCGACAATGACCAAGCCCGACAACATCATGTGTAAAAACTGTCAAAGAGGTAAAATGACAAAGTCTAGTTTCAAAAGCAAAACTCATACATCTAATGCAATTCTAGAATTAGTCCATGCTGATTTATGTGGACCTATGAGGACAAAGAGTTATTATGGAGATAGATATTTTATTCTCTTTGTTGATGATTACTCTAGAATGATGGCAGTCATGTTTCTAAAAGATAAATCTGAAGCATTCAAGATGTTTAAATAGTATAAGGATTTGGTAGAGAAACAAAGTGGTAAAGATCTAAAATGTTTGAGATCAGATAGAGGAGGTGAGTTTATATCACATGAATTCACTAACTTTTGTAATGAGCATGGTATAAAAAGACAGGTTTTTGCACCTAGAACACCACAGCAAAATGGGATTGCTGAAAGAAGGAACAAATCAATAGATGACTGTGCTAGAAAACTAATGATAGTAAAAGGAATCACCCAAATATTCTAGAGAGAAGCTGTCAGCACTGCTATTTACACACTAAACAGAGTACAACTAAAGAAAGACACCAAGAAGACACCTTATGAGCTATGGTATGGATACACACCCAATGTGAGTTATTTCAAAATTTTTGGCAGTCAATGTTATATCTTAAAAGATGATAGAAATGGAAAA
>MU226820.1:478941-496728 GCA_018584345.1 Thuja plicata
TGAGAATGGAGAAGTCACAAGGAACAAAGCAAGACTAGTATGCAAAGGGTATGCACAAGAGGAAGGTATAGACTATGGAGAGACCTTTGCACCCGTTGCTAGGCTAGAAGGAGTGAGAATACTACTTGCTTATGCTACATACAAAGGATTCAAATTATATCAAATGGATGTCAAGTCAGCATTCCTAAATGGAATACTTGAAGAAGAGGTATACATTGAGAAACCAGAAGGGTTTGTAGATCCAGACAAGAGGAACATGTTCAAATATATCAAAGAGGTCCTAAAGATATTCAAGATGGAAGAATCCAAAATATTTGGAACACTGATGGCTACTGGAAGTAAGTTGACAAAGGAGGAAAAAACAACAGAGGTAAATCAGACTTTGTATAGATCAATGATTGGAAAAGTCATGTATGTGGTACACACTAGACTAGATATTGCACATGCAGTAGGAATTGTTGCTAGATTTTTCTCTAACCCTAGGGAATCACATATGACTACTGTTAAAATAATCCTAAGATATCTAAATAATATTGAGGAATTTGGCTTATGGTATAGAAGAGAAGGAAAATTTGAACTAAAGGTGTTTACCGATGCTGATTGGGCTGGAAATCTTGATGACTGAAAGAGCACAACTGGAGGAGCATTATTTATGGGTGACATACTTGTCACATGGATTAGTAAGAATCAAGGATGGATCTCTCAGTCTACTGCAGAAGTAGAGTGTGTCGTTGCTATTGCAAATTGCTCAAATATTGTATGGATCAAACAACTACTAGAAGGCATCCATATGAAAATCTTAGAACTAGTGGTTATCTATTGTGATAACACCAGTGCAATAAACATTTCCAAGAATCCAGTCATGCATGCAAAGACTAAACACATTGCAATAAAGTATCATTATTTAAGAGAACAAGTTCAAGAGAAAGAAGTGACACTTGAGTATGTGCAATCAAAAGAACAATTGGCCGATATCTTCACCAAGCCACTGCCCAAAGATACATTTGAGTACCTGAGAAAGAGACTAGGGGTAAAACCCTTGTCTACCAGTCAGTAAAAGACTGAAGGTGGCATCGGCCTATATATTATCAGAATATCAGAAATGTTGATGTAAGCAAAGAGAAGAACTTCAAAGCTACATCTATATACAGACAAGTATATATCAAAACCAAGCACAACAACATAATGTTGTATTGCTGATGGATAAGAGAAATTCAAGGAATATATTATGGATAAGAGGAGAATGATTACTTGAAATAAATGTCAGCTATTAAAAATAATTAGCAACAGACACTGTTTCCATATCTGATTGGCATTATTGTCAAAGGGAGAGATTATCCATACTATCACATTCTTTTGAGAAAAGGAAGAAAGATTATCCATTATCAGATCACTCCAACAGGGAGAGATTATATCGTAAGGGAGAGAAAATTGTATGAAAGATTACACAAAGAGAAAATTGTTGAAAAGAGGACAAGACATTAAAGAAAAAATTGACACCAGAGGAGATTCAACACATAAGAAAATAGAAAGCTACAAGAATAAAATCTAAGCTAAAATAGAGCTTACCGAAGTTCAGACATTTATCAGTTATCAAACAAAAATTGGTAGTTTGATGAAACAATTGTATTTCATATTGTATTAGAAATAGTATAGCATGATAATATAAGTTTTGTTGCCATCAATTCCAAAGAGAGAGATTGATGACATGTAACTGATTGAATGTTTGATAATGTTAAGTTGAAGATAATGCAAGACATTAAATCAGTCAATGGTTTGTATTGTCATTGATGTCAACTTGATATATTCTATACGGTCATGTACATAATGCCAAAGAATTAAGAGAATCAATGGAACAAAGGTTATGATTTCAACAATGTATAAAATTCAAGTATTCACTAAGTGACAGACAACACCGACATAGTGCACACCATCGGTAAAGCCACAGAAGAAAAGTCACAATGATACCTGATGAGCAGAAGATAGTGTTGCGCGTCGAAGCAGAATCACAGGATTCCTAACAAGCTGAAAATAGAGTTACCTGATGAGTAAAATCCATTCATGCCCGACGGACGGAGATTCCAAAGCTGATTGGAGTCACATCGACGGAACTGGCAATTGTAACTAACGACTAACTGAAGAGTTGACTGACAGAACATAGAGTTCAGAAAATGACAAAATATATAGCTGGCAAGAGCTAAAGATAGACTTAACTGGTTGTTTTCATTGTCTTATTTGACCATAGTTAAGTGATTGATTTAAAGAAGATTTGTACAGTTAGCAAGAAGATAACTATGAGATAAATCAGAATTTATGCTTTAAATCAGTTTGGCTGGATTATTTTTCAAGCCAAGAATCAAGAATCAAGAAATAGTGAATATCATGTCTATATAAGAGACAAGATTAATTCATTTCCAATGACATATATGACATTCACATAAAAGGGATTAAAGGGAGTGAATAAAAGAGGATACTAAAGGAGAAACTGATGAAGGATAACTTCATATAGTACTGATCAATCAAGCTGAAGGAAGAGCTAAGGAATTCTGCAGACACCGAAAAATAGTGAGCACAACATCACAGAGTTGAAAGTGTGGAGCACAAAGAATTGAATTGATATATTGATTAGAGAGGTAATGTACTTAAATAGATATGAAAATCTATAATTCAAGTTGCATTAGAAATAATTCATTTTGTTTTAGTTTAACCATTGAAGCATCAAGTCTCTTAACAGAGCAGGACTTAACAGTCTTATATATATTAAGGTACATCCCAAGGAGTGTCAAAAAGGTTGATTCATGAAAGTAGCACTAGATTTGCCTAAAGCCTATTGACAATCTAAGAAAGAGGCTAATTCAAGGATGGTAGCAAACTGAGTTGCCTGATACTAAGTGACAACCTATATGTATAAAATCCTCTAACAAGGTCACACCTAATAGTGTGTTTGTAACCTTTAATAGGGTTGGCTCTTAACAGGGCTCACTTTAGAAGAGTGAAAATTTGGGGTACCGGTCCCAGTGGTTTTTCCCTCAACAGGGTTTCCACGTTAAAATCCAAGTCTTATGTGTGTATGGTTTATTACTTTACTATTTTACATTTCACATATGCATTTATGGATATATCGGTATACTCTACTTATTTACTGTATTTTGGTAAATAGTTATACTACATATCAGTAATCAAAGAGAATAAGGACAGACAAGGAAAACCGACAGACAGTTAATCATTATAAGTATTTCTTGGCATGCATCTTGTAGGGACTTAATAATCTAAGATTTATTTGATTGGTGGTTAGTAATTATATGCAATCTTTAATTGCTAAGTATAGATCCTTTAAATTCAGACTATGATGTATCACCTATAGTGATTGATTAATACCTTTGTTCTTCTTGGTAGCCTTGAATCTTGTTCTTCATAACTTATTTCATCTTTTGTTTTCCTTCTACATAAAACTCTCCATCTGATCCATAGATGTCTGCTTTGAATACAATCCTCATCACATCATCATGTTCTAATTGATTACACATCTATTTATATAATGAATTGACCTAAATAGGTTTCATGCTTTACAATGATAACTCTATGATCAAAGTTTTACAACTTTACCTTGATCTCCTAGTTTGCATGTTTTCAATCAGTTAGATTGATTAAAAAAATTACATTTTCTTTACTTGTCACTCAAGAAATGGTTTTAAAGATAAGAATTAAAGCTAAGTATTAAACTCAAGTGTTTTATCTGATGTGTAACTCAGATCCACATTTCTCAGAATTAAAGTTGTCTCTCGGTATATTGGTGCTTGGGTTGCTCTGTAGTCTTTCCTCGGTGATGTCTCTGTAGACATTGTGCTTCTCGATTTTCTCTATAGACAAACTATCGGTGTTAACTATGAAATTTTCTATCGGGTTCCTCTGTGAACTTTTCTATCAGTGAAGAATGGTTTCAGTGTTCTCTTGCACTTAACATTTTTGGTGACCTCTATGAACTACTATGTCGGTTGCACTATAAACCTGTCTTTCGGTGATCATGATACTGAGGTTCAAAAACTATTTTGTTTGTATACTAATGACAAATATGATCATCACTCGGTCTTGATGAGGCTGTTAGATGGGTTCAGAAACATAGGGCTACATAGAATCAAGTCGAGGAGGGAGAACCACAGGAGTAGACTCCTCAGGATATTATCAAGACATTGAGGGGATGGGTCTGAGCATTACAGACCCATCTTGTAGTAGCACAGTACCAAATTGCATAGCAAGATTGAGAAATCACGAGCCATGATGAGATAGTCTAGGGGAAGTAGAGTCAGGTGATATATCAAACTAGTAGGTCAACCTACTATGTGGCAGCATATAGCGCAATAGTTCTCGTGACACAATAGGTGCCACCAAATTTGTAGTACCTGGAATGATCTGAGGGAGATGGCCCTCCACCTAGACTAGATTCTCTGCCATGTCCACCCTTGATGGTGGTGAGGGAGGAAGTGAGACCTGATTGTCCCCCTTATGTCTTATCCCTTTCTGATTTTTTGGAGATCCACATGATTGTGCTTGATTTATTTGCATCGAGGGTGCACATTTTTGCTTGAGACTCTAGAGCACACTTTTGTATACATCGAGAATTTGATATATATATCTATGTGATGACCATCTTTGTACTCTAGATGTTGTCTTTCATTACTTTATCTATTTCTCTTTTGAATATAATGGAATATGCATGTAGATAGTATCTTTCTCTCCATAGATGATATGTTGCTTACTGTGATGAGTACGCATCTTATTCTTGTTTTCACTGATTATTTGTGAGCAGATAGGTAAAAATTAAGGAGATGAAATGCAATTGATTGCTTCAGCGAATGATTTGAGGAAGTAATTGGTTAAAGCAATAGCTCAGTTTTTGAATTTCTTTGTTGATTGTTTTATTATAATGCTATTTATGCAAGCCTAGGAATGAAAATGTATCCTAAGACACCTAGTAGTCAAGTCACTGATTTTGGTAGTCCTTAGTTTCATAATCGGGTGTTTGGGACATCAGAGCTGATACAACCCTTAATGGTGCCACTATGACTATAACAATATGATTATGACTTTCATCAGATGAAATATGGGAGATAACATAAGCATCAAGGTACAGGAACTAGGATGACCTGAATATTGTCTCCAGATGATTTTGCAAAGATACACCAGTACTAAGGCATTCATATCCAAGATAACCATGAGTGTTCCCTTACATAAACATGCAAAAATAACACAAGGAGGTAGTCCTAACCTCACCTTAGCAAGAAAGAAAGTAGGATCAAGGGATGTGAGGCTTATCCACATAAATATGGAAGATCTTACTACATACACCCTAGTTACTTGACGCAAAGATCATTGAGACCACACCAACAAGCATAAATCAAAGAAAATAGTATTAAATTAATTGATAACAGACATCATCCAAGAAAGATATTATCAAGCATTCATTCTGTGTAAGTTGTCAGTGTGGGCATTGAGAAACACCACTATGTTCATTTTTTGTTATTATGCAATGTTTGTAATTTTTTGTCTGAGGTGTGTTGAAAAATACAGGTTTGTCTGAAAGAGAGTGTTGAGAAACACTGTTTGATTAAGGTGTTGAGAAACAACAGTGTGTCAGTGGAAAACTATCCAGGTGGGTAGGAGACCATGATAGAAAATGAGGGGCAGGACAACTGACAAGGTATGCAGATGCAGGAACCAGTATGCAACCCTAGGACTCAAGAGGAAAATCAATTCCAAATGTAAGAGTTCAACTTTACTATTTGTGCAAGGTCAAGATATTCAAGCGACGCATTGATAGATGGAGCACTGATTACAAGTGATGCATGCTTTCCAAGTTTTCACTACTTGGAAATATTTCTATTTTTTCTACCAAGGAACCTGTTTCCAGGTTTTCACCAGGGTACTTTCTTGATTTTTCAAATTTTTTGTTCTGTTTTCATTTTTTATTTATTTTTTATTGATGGATCAAGGCACCTGTTTCCAGGTTTTCACCAAGATGACCATGTTGTTCAAGACTTTTTCCAAATGTTTCTGACTTTTTTTCTTTTTGTTTTTTCTGATATTTTTAAGGATCATATGTATTGTATGTACATGTTGTTGGTCAGCAAGAATGCCTCAAGTGTAGAACTTCTTCAGGTCTAGAGCATTGATGGGGTAAGTGAAATTTTCCCCTTCTAGAGTTGACAGTTGATAGGCTCCATAGACAAATTTTGTAGTGATCACAAAGGGACCTAGCCAATTGGGATAAAACTTCCCCTTTTGTTCATGAGGTTGCTGATTTTTTGGATTCTCTTTAAGTTCAAGGTCACCAACATGAAATTCTATCTGTCATACTTTCTTGTTGTAGCCTCGAGACATTCTCTTCTGACAGACCCTTAAATGGCCAAATGCTTCTCTTCTATGTTCATCAAGTAATTCAAGCTCCTGGCTTCTATAAATCTCATAGTCTTCATCAGTGATGAGTCCATGCAAGTTAACTCAGAGCGATGGTATTTATACCTCAATGCTAGTTTGATAGGCCCACAAGGCTAGATTTATTTGAAGATGCCAATATTTTCCTATCTTGCTGACTATTCTGTGTAGGATATTCAATATGTTTTTATTGGAAGCCTCAGCCTGTCTGTTTCCTTGAGGATAGTAAATAGAGGAACAATGTTGACTAATTTTGAATTTTTCACATAATTCGTCCATATCCTTATTTTTAAATTGTCCTCCATTTTTTGTGATGATAGATGAGGGTATCCCATATCTACAGATAATATAATTAAAGATGAACATGGATACTTGCTTTCCAGTTTCTTTAATGAGGGGAACCGCTTTAACCCACTTTGTGAAGTATTTAGTTAAAGTGATAATAAATTTGTGTCCTTGAGAAGAAGAGGGATATATTTTCCCTATGAGGTCAAAGGCCCATTGTTGAAATGGATAGTGGGAGATAAAAGGTAACAACTCTCGCGCGGGAGCATGAATGAGGTTACCATGGGTCTGACACTTTTTGCAAGTTTTAGCAAATTGGATAGCATCCTTCTCCAGGGAAGGCTAGTAGTATCCTACTTGCAAGACTTTCTTAGCTAACAAAAGGTCATTCAAGTGAGACCCACAGATACCTTCATGGGTTTTCTTAAGTGCATGCTCAGATTCATCATGCTCTAGAGACCTAAGGAGAATATCATCAAGACCTCTTCTATACATGTTGTTAGCCATGATCAAGTAACGTGATGCATTCCTTATAAGGTTTCTTTTTTCATTTTTAGACAAGTTAGGGGAAATAATTTGGCCACGGAGGTAGGAGTAGATTTTCTATAGAGGGAAGTTTTAGTGCCCATAATTGAGCAGATTATCTAGGATTCAGGAGAGTCATATGCAAGGAAAGAGATTTCTTCAACCAGGAATTCATAGTGAAACTGATGATCCTCTAGTTTTAGCATCGAGGCTAAAGTAGCCATAGAATCAACAACTTTGTTTGTTTTTCTGGCACTTGCTAGAAGGTGATGAACATGGAGTATTTCTTGAGACCGTCAATAATTCTTTTATATGGCACGAGCTTCTCATCTTTTATCTAATATTGATAATTGACTTGATTAATTACTAGCTGGGAGTCACCATAGATATGCAATTCTATGATCTTCCATCCAATGGTCGTCTTTAGTCCATTTTCCAGAGCTCCATATTCAGAAATGTTATTAGTGCAAGTGAACATAATTTTGTATGTTTTACGAATCTTGTAACCTTGAGGTGTAATAAAAAGTACTCCACCACCGGACCCTTTTTGTGTGAATGACCCATCAAATAACATCTTTCATGCGTGCTCTATGAGATGCAAGATAGCTTCATTAGGAAATTCTATAAGCAGAGGTTGGTCATCTGTGAGAGGAGCATCTACCAAGTAGTCAACAATAACTTTTCCTTTGATGGCCTTTCTGTCTACATATTCAATATCAAATTCACTAATAATCATGACCCATTTTTCTAATCGCCCTATGAGAGTTGCTTTGTTTAATAGATACTTCATAGGATCAATCTTAGCAATTAGCTTGACAGAATGCACCAACATATAGTGTCTGATTTTTTGAGAAGCAAAAACCACAGTAAGGAAAGCCTCTTCAATGATAGTGTATTTATTCTCATATGAAACCATGGTTCTGTTTATGTAATATATGACTCTCTTTTTTCTTGTTTCATCATGTTGTGCTAGCAAATATCCCAGCGATGTTTCTGTAGTTGAAATGTAAAGGAGGAGATGTTTTATTGGTATTGGTGCCATTAGTACGAGTGGATTAGCTAGATATTCCTTAATTTGTTGAAAATGTTTCTCACACCCTTCATCCCATTTGAATGTAACTCCTTTGTGTAGTGCTCTTGTGAAAGGTTGTGCCTTCTCTTCAAGTTGGGAGATAAACCCTCTAATAGATTGAAGTCTACCATACAGAGTCCTAACTTGATTGATATTCTGAGGAGGTTGCATTTCTATTATTGTTGCTACCTTTTCAGGGTCAACCTCAATTCCTTTTTCTAAAATAATGTACCCGAGAATTTTACCAAAAGTTACACCAAAAGTACACTTTTTAGGATTCAACCTAAGCTTGAATTGTTCCATTCCGTCCAAATTTTTTTCTAAATCTGCTAGATGATTAACTCTTCTTGTTGATTTTTCCAGGGTGTCATCTACATAGTCTTCCATGTTCTTGTGCATCATATCATGAAAAATAGTAGTAATAGCTTGTTGGTATGTTGCTCTAGCATTTTTTAGACCAAAAGGCATGACATTCCAATAGAAATTTCCTTGAGCACATGTGAAAGTGGTTTTCTCTTGATCCTCAGGAGCTATCCTTATCTGGTTGTAGCCAGAAAATCCATCCATTATAGAGTACATCTCGTAACTAGCTGTGAGGTCCACAATCATGTCAATATTAGGTAATGGAAAGTCATCATTAGGGAAATCTTTGTTCAAATCTCTAAAATTGGTGCAAATATGAATGGATTTATCATGTTTGGTTGTAGGAACAATGTTAGAAATCCAATTAGCATATGATATGGCTGTTGGAAATAAAATAATGGGAAAGAAAGATACTGAGAGGGGGGGTGAATTAGATCTTCAAAATTAAACACTTAAAACAAGCTGATCTACATTCATACATAAATGAATCTAATGTAATCTTAGGTAGCATCCACACCATGAAATAAATAACACATAACATAATAACTTGGTAACCCAGAAACCCAAATAGGTAAAACTGGGGTGCGGATGACACCCACAAAAGTCTCCACTACTGTAGTAATAAAATGTACCTGTTAAGGTTACAATGTTTGATTACAAAATGTAATCTACCCTATTAGAGGTTTGCTCTGTTAAAAGCTTTAGATCATTACAATCTACCTTGTTAAAGGATTTAAACTTACAATGAAGTAAGCACTCTATTAAGAGATAAATAAAGGCCTGCTAAAACCACTCTGTTAAGATATTTTCACCTGATACAATGATTAAAAAGTCTCAAGTATTGATCCTTTGATATGCACTCTGATGTTGATGATGGATCTCCTCTTTTCAGTATCTCTTCTGATCATATAATCTGATATCAATTTATTCTGTTGTTCACTGTGTTATGCTCTACTTGATCTCTACTTCTGAACAAAATAACCCTCTGTGCATTTCACTTCAAAATGCAGTCACTTCAACAATTACTCTTCTGCCTCTTGTACACACATAAAATAGGGTTTTGAAGAAATCTAATATATCTATATAGATTTGACAGTGAGATCTAGATCAACGATCAAGATCCAATACCCATACCATGATGGTATTACAATTAATGCTTACAATGAGTCATGCATAGGATAAAACAATTAAATGCATAACTAACTCCGTATGAGAATATTAAATGCATACATTAGTCTTTACTCTTGGCACTTAACATCTTTGTCTTTACTCGGCTCGGCAATGTAACTAGGCAAACTGAAAACTGCTCGGCCTTGCATAGTTTTAGGTCGGCCACAGTGATAGACAACTAAAACTACCTAATGAAAATACTAAGTGTTGGGCATTAATCATCAACAGAACTTAGAGATTAACAATGGCACAGATGAATTCAGCCTTCAATGGTTTTTCAAATTTTTCTTTAACTAACAGTGCCACATGAGGATACATATTTTAGAGATTTTGCTTGACCGGTTTGACTCTTGGAGAAATTGACAAGTGGTGCATAATTAAGTGCGTATCTAGTACTGACATGTATGAATAGGACCAAGAAAAATTGATTTTATTTTTCATGAAGAATTGGATGAATTCTTGCTTTTCTTTCTCAGATAGAGACCGTGCTAGGTAGATCAACTGAGTTACTTTCGTCGTTCCCAAATTAAGTGATTGTGTTGGTTATATCAATACTGAGGATATTTATTGAAAGTAATTAGGAAGGAGATCAAGTTTCTCATCCTCTGACACCTCAGAGAGGTTTTCACCATTGGATACGCCTTTTGTTTTTAATATTTTTGGTTCTTATACTACCACAAAGTGGTTTTCACCATCAGACCTTTTTTCTTTTTATCTTTCATTTTTAGGATGAGAAACTTGATGTCTCCTTCTATCATGTTCACACTCGTTGCACTAGTGGAAGAGTTGAAGGACTCAATGGTGTTCAAGTAGAAATCCAAGGTGTAGTCATTGGGTGTAAAGATTAGGTTAAAAGGTTCTATTGGGTCCCATTCAATCAGCTCGGGATGGACAAGAGGCAAAGATTCAATAGGTTCTAAGGATACCACTGAGTTATCAAGATCAAGGTTTTTGACTGGTAAGAGAAGATTTGTTACAACAACCTTCAAAGGATTGCCTAGACCGTGATTTGTCCTAACATTACTATGGGAACCATTGTTGGTATTTTGTGAGTTTGACCTGACTGACCTAGCGTTAGTGTTCTCACTTGCTTCTTGAGAAACCATCTGTTCTAGAAAAAAATCATTGGCACAACTTCAATTCTTGAAGATGGGATACATGTATGAGGGGTCATGCCAAGATCTTCAAGGCTCCAAGTTCTTTCATCTTCCTCCTCCTAGTCTTGATCCTAAACTGCCTGTGAAAGAGTATTCCTTCGATTATCCCCAAAGTTCAAATTTATATTAGGAGGAAGGGGAGGTCTAACATCCTCTACAGAATCTAAGGCAGACTCTTCTCTGGAAGCTTGGGCAGTATTAGAAATTTCTTGTGGTTCAAATTGAGGAGCATACTTATGGATGATGTCAATTTTAATGTCAATGGTAGTATCAAAGAATGAATCCTACTCATACTCATTAGAGTTAGTTTCAACATTGTGAGGTAAGTCTAACACATGAGTAGGAGCCATTGTTTTCCCCTAGTTAGGATGTCATTCCTCTAAAGCATGTCTTGCCTTTCCCCTATAGTCATATTTAATGTGACTATGATCAAGTGTTTCCAAGTATCGAGAGAGCGTTGTTGAAGCAGCGGTATTATTTTTGGAGTGATTGATATTTTCATCATTTTTAACCTCATTATTTGGCATTGGAGCTTAAGCCTCCTCAAGAGCATGCACTCGGTCATTTAAGAAATTGAGAAGGTCAAGCTCATGAGAGATAGGAACAAGTTTCCCCCATTTTGGATGCCTGACTTCATACTCTATCTCTTTCTCTATGTCGATTTCCCTCATAGGTGAGTCATCTTGTTGAGAGGGACTTGTTATCTCTCACTCAGTCATTTTGGCATCTTTTTTCAATAGAGGAGATGAGGCCTCATTTGGTTCAAAGTGATCTCTAGAGTGATTGTTGAATGACTGTATGATGTATGGTTCCCCTTGATATCTAGGATGTTGAATATTAAGCAACCTTTCAAAAGATAGTCGTGTGAGTTCTATTTCTTCGTCACTCTCATTTTCATATATGTCCATGCAAGCACTAGTAGGGATTTTGCTAGCAGAAGGATAAAAAATTTTCATGGTATCCCACTTGTATTTTTTCCATGGGATTCCAAAAATCCATGTGTGTAGGTTCTAGTAATCCTTTGTCTTTTCCTAAGGGTACTTTTCCTTTGTATCCCATTTTTTTGGCAATCTGGTAGCCTTTACCATATTTGTCTGGGAAAATTTGAACAAGTTTAATCTCTTGGTCTTGATCTTCACCCTTGTAAAGCCATGCCAGGATGAATTTTTCCTCATTTTCTCTGGAGAGAGGGACACGAGCCTTGACCATGCCAATCCCTTCATGTATCTCTAGTTTCTAACTATTTGATGGTTTGAAGGATGATGATGGCATCCCATAGGACCTGAGGGACATAGGGAATTTAGTCACAGACAACTGGAACTCCCCCATGCTTGTGTTCTTAATTTTCAATTTCTCCTCAAAACTCTTCATGAGTGCTATGTGAGAGTTTTCAGATGTTGATCCTTGGGATGCTTCCTTGTTATGAGGGACCATGCTTAATGCTTGTTTCAATGCATTACAAGAGTATGTGATATTAGTTGAGATAGAAATGTCCACCCCATTGTGTAGGAACTTCACAGATTGGTGATACATGGAGGAAACAACCTGCATGTCATGGATCTAGGGTCTCCCTAACAAGATATTGTATGCCAAAGGTAAGCCTAACACTTTGGAAATGACATTTGTTTCAACTAGTCCCACCCTGATGGGTAGCACTACTAGTCCTTTTAATGACCTTTCCTCCTCATCATATGATTTTATGGTAACTTTTCTCCTGGGGTCAATAGCATGCTCAGAGAAACCTAATGTCATCACTAACTTGAGAGTGCATATGTTCAAACCAGTGCCTCCATCTATCAAAATGTGTTTGACTCTATGCTTATGGATTAGGACCTCTATATGCAAAGGCTAATTATGTGGGTGACTGAGTGCATTGTCATCTTCTTCTAAGAAGGATAGATAATGAGGGGAAGTCAAGTGATTTACCATGGCTTGGAACCGACTAAAATCAAGGTCTTTCAGAACATTAGTTTCCAAAAGTGCAGTCTCAAGGATCTCCTTATGTGATGGTGACAATTTGAGCAACTCTAGAATAGAGATCTAAGTGGGATTTTGTTGTAACTTATCAACAAAATTGTAAGTCATATCAGAGAGTGTTATAGCAGCTTGTTTTGATGACAAGGGTTTTTTTGTTTTCTTAGGTGATGATGCTACCCCCTTAAGAGTGACCTTGGACTGACCACGAGTGACCATGTTGGCAAAATCAATTTCATTGTTTTTAACAATAATGACATTGATTGACTGATCAGAAGGTTCAAGAATATGAATCACATTGTTAGTGTTGGTATAGGTATGATTCACCATAGCTCTCAAGGTTTTTGAGGATTCAGGTTGTTTGAAATATTTATGGTCATCGTTCGATCCATGAGTACCAACTATAATGGTCTTATTGTCGACCAGATCTTGTATCACATGTTTTAGCTTCATACAATCATTCGTCAAATGCCCTTTGTTTTTATGGAACTCATAGTAGTAGTTTTCATTCCACCACTTAGGCTTCACTTCAGGTTCCCAAGGTTTTGAGTTAGGGATCATGATGATCTTATGGGAAACCAATGTCTTTAATGCATCTTCCAAAGGCTCTCCAAGAAGAGTAAAAGTTCACTTAGGTCATGGCATCCAAGGTGCTTTATCTTTTTGAGAGTCATGGGTGTTCTTAAGAGCATTGGTAGTAGTCAAGTTGAGCTTAGCATCATGTATCCTACTAGTGAGGTTGAATACTAGTTCCTTAGGCTTGTGATCAGGCGAGTCAACTACACCATCATTGACCACATTACGATTCTGACTCCAATATTTACTCTTATCCTTGTTATTTCCATTGTTAGAAGATTTGGAATCTTTGTTTAAGGAGAGCTCTCATTTATTTACAAGAACATCTTCAATCCTCATAGCATTGTCGACTAAGTCCCTAAAAGAGGTATGTTTTTGCATTTGTGCTACATAGTTCATCTCAAGAACCAGGTTTTTGATGAAGATGTCAATCTTTTCTGGTTCAAGATTTGCCTAGGGTATCTTGCAAATATATTTCTCTATCTCTAAATAAATTTAACAAAAAGTTCACTAGCGTGTTTCTTAGTGTTGCATAGATTCAACATTGTAACTGTGTGCAAGATGTTATATGACTAGTTTTGGATGAACCTTTGCACAAGCTCGTCAAATGTCTGAATACTAAGTGTGAACTTTGTAAACCACTTGAAGGCTTGGCCACTGAGGCTTCATAGGAATAATTGCATTAGATATGCCCTTTCATGCATAAATTCCATACTAAGGGGACAAAATTCTCTTATGTGATCTTAAGGATCACCTTCCTCATTGTATTTGTCATATTTAGGAATTTCAACCTTTGGGGGAAACAGTGGCATGTGCAAGTTTCTAGCTAACGGGAAGGGACATATAGACTAGAGAGTATTTCTAGGAGTTTGTTCCTTTTCCTTCTTTATTTCCCTTAATTCACATCTCATGTCTTGTAGTTGTTGGTTGAGAATGGTAATGAGGGACTCCTCCTCTTGTTGTATGAGTCCCTCTATGTCAAAGTTACTTGGAAGTTTGACACATATTGAAGCAAGATGCATGAAATACTTGTCTTTTTATAATTGCACAATAGTGTGCATCATCTTCTGAAAGTGTTTGTCTTGTTGAAACTTCCTAATCTATTCGTAAGTGGTCTCTTCTATGGAGGAAGAGGCACTGGTGAGTTAACTCTGGTGGTCATGTTGGGACCCCATATAGTAGGCTGACATGGTCAATGTGTTGTGTGCAACCAAGGTTGATGATTCAAACGAGGGCACTATCCTTTGTGGAACTGAAGTGTCCTTTTGCAAGATTTCAATATTTGTTTTGAGTTTGTGACAAGAAGGTGGCCCTTGAGAAAATTCTTCGATAACTTTTCCCTTGGAATCGAGATCATCTTTTTGAATTCTTGTTCGGACCATGAAAGAAAATTGTAGTTATAATTCAAGAATAAATTGGATGATGATATCAATGTCAAAGGTGTCTGAATGATTTCTTGTCCAATAGCTTGAAAGAAGAAAATAAGAGGGTTTGTTGAACAAGGTGCAAGGTATCAAGCTATGAATCCTGAATACCTTTTCGACAACACTTGTGACCAAGTTGATTTGCGATAGATTATTGATGAAAAAGTGTAGGACTAATGAGACCACATAAGAAATTAATATGAGAGATGTTGGGTGAGCCAAATTATGCAGTCAAGAACTAGCAATTTTTGTGATAAGATTGCAAAAGGATACCCAAGAAAGATTGTCACTTGTTTTCATTTATATCAAATGTGAAGTTTGGATGATGTGTTATGTTGTCAAAAGTGTTGTTGTTGCAAAGGTGAAGTGTCAAGTGATTCAAGCACATAAAGAACAAAGAGGAGATAATCAAGTACTTTCTACCCCTAAATTCAAATTGGCTTAGTATCAAAAGCTTTTCCCACGCTTGATATTCCTTTGCCTCACACAAAGTGATATTGGCTTTTTTCAAGACTATGCACGTTGCAAGTTTTGAAAAGAGACTCAATACTCAAATTGCATAAGCTCCCTTATGCTACATCATGCTTTAAAACATCCTTGAAAATACATATGGTGAGTGTAAAATCTTTAGGTGATCTGGATAAATCCACTTGGATCGATCCTTGCACAAACATTATGATACTTTTGGAGGTGAATCGGGTATCCTCTATCAAAAGGTGTCTAGTAAGGACATTCGTTCATGAATATCCCTTGTAGTTTCACAAGAAAAATTAAGGCGTATAGCCCTACAAGTGCCCAAAATGCATAGTCTTTCAAGCAAGATTGAGACCTCTCAAACCTACACAAGTTGAATGTATTCCCCTTGTAGTCTTGTAAACAAGATTGAGAAAAACATGACCCTACAAGCACCTAGTCAAATGTAGTCTTTCTTAGAAAGATTGAGGCAACAAGGCCCTACAAATGAAAAAGCATTAGGAATAGAAAATAGTCATGTCTTCCCTCTCTTTTGATTGAAGGAAGCATTTGATTATAGTTGGGCAGAGTATCTGGGTTCGCTTGTTCCCCACTTGGGTTGTTCCCAAAAGATTGCTCTCTTGGTAGGCCCTCTAAAGGTAAATGCAAGAAAAGTAAATGGATAGCTAGTGAAGGTCAAGATTTATGATTTTCTAAGAGGAAAAGAGCATACTCTCCTACTTCATAGTGTCTCCCAAACACAGCAAGCACATGTTCATTTACCAAAAGAAAATAGTTACTTTCTCAAGCTCAATCAAACAAGTTTTGGTTTCTGATTCTCCCTACGAGAGAAGAGAATAATCCCCTAATGTCTAAATTTGCACAAACAAACAACACCCTAGTTAAGCTAAGTACCTAAGAAATCATCTATGAAAGCACTCAATTTATTTGGTTCATGAAGTCAAGGCAACCTGCAAGCACAAGCATGAGTAGTTTCTCAACTTTCTTCTCCCAAAGCATCCTACAAGCACAAACGGTTAGTAATTTTGCAAGAAAGAAGTATGCTAGTGAAGCTTTGACAAGCGGATCTTCCCCAAAATGTCCTGCAAAAACTAGTTAAGCTGCAAAACCAGAGAGCAAAAAGATCACAAAAAACATGCCAAAATTCATTAAACCAAGATTAGCTCGATAAGACCCTAAAAAATGCTCATTGTTTCTTAGATGAAATAACATAGAGGATAGTCTTGAGTCAAAACTCATACGGAAATTTATATATTCCCAGATGACAAAATAGGTAGTGCTAAAATCTCGTACGACAAATGTATCTCTTTAAATGACAGAATAATTAGAAAACAGACTCGTACAAAAAATATATTGTTCTCAAACAACAAAGTATGGACTCATGAATTTTCGTACGAGATTTCAACAAACTGTGTACAACAGTGAGCATAGTTTCATTAAAATATGAGAAAATGCAAATAATGAGGCAAAAAATAGTTTTCTTCCCCACAGTGGGTTCGAAATGTGTGTGTGGTAAAATGTGCGATTAGAATTTGCAACCAAACACTTCAATAAACCATTACATCAAATGGGTTAGTATCAAAATGAAGATCAAATATAGCATAAAAACCCTTGAAACTGGCTTATTGCTTCTTAGTTGAAGTGAGTGTGATTCTCATGAGTTGCCCATCAGATTGGACATAGAAAATCAGTGACTTGACTACTCCAAGATGGAAGATTCAATGTAATATGGAGCAAGATGCATAAACTTGCATACTTTGCTCTTGAAAGCTTGAAATAGGAATGCATGAACTATAAAAATAAATGCATAGCAACCATGAGAAATCAGTATAGGCAAAAGGGAATGATCAATAGTGGAGATGCAACTTCCCTCAATCCTTGTGAGCTAATTGTAATGCATTTGATTGGTCAACCCTTGTAGAGAATAATACAAAATTGGTATTTTCCCTTTTTATTTGTTTTATTTTGATTTTTGAGTGCACACCCATGTGTGAATGGGTTCACTTTTTGATTTAAAGGACTTGGGAATTTTTTACTTATCCCAATATTTTATACATTTTTAAGATTTAGGCTTATATGATTGATTATTTGATTCAACAAGTTAGGATTAGAATTATGTAAGAAAATTTGATTAAATGCTCTTATAATTAGAGAGTAGCGATAATGTTAGAAATTAATCTTTACTTGCATTATGTAAGTAGGAGATTTGTATGGAATCCCTACACCTATTTTGTCCTCTTGTGAGGATAATTCATTTTATGTATCTTTTATTATCCCTTGGTTGTATTATTTAATTGGGATAAACCAAGGTATCCCTTAGATTCCTCCTTAAGAG
>MU226820.1:504276-520893 GCA_018584345.1 Thuja plicata
AAGGTATCCCTTAGATTCCTCCTTAAGAGGAAATAACATAAGTGGCACACACTTTATGAAATGTGGCATACATAGATATGGGAGTTACCATGCAACTCCTTTCTCACATCTCTATTAAAGAGATGTCTCTTCTTCTCTCCTTAGACTCATGAGGTTTCTTCCTTTTCTCAATTATTGTATGAGCAATTCGCTCTCTCTCTCTCCTCTTCTTAGGCTTTTCATGCCTCATTCATAATGTCACAAGGGGTTTTCTTTGCTTTCCCCTTTCAAATATCTTGTCTTCTTGTGTTGGATTTTGGAGCTTTCTCTCTCCTTGTTTATGGTAATATTTTTTCATGCATTCACTCACTTAGATTCTTTCCTGGTATTGCTTATTTACATATTTCTTTTTCCATTTCTAACAGATAATGTCTTAGGATTTAGAATATATTAAGGCCAAATAATCAAAAATAGGGGCCATAGGTTTGCTATACCAATTTTAGGTGATTACACTTACCACATCCTCCTCAATAAGATTACCACCAGCACCTCAAATAGCAGTGACAAATTCTTTGATTCTCTAACTATATTGCTCAATGTTCTCATTTTTTTGCATCCTTGTATCATCATATTTTCCTCTCAAACTATCAACCTTTTCCTCCTGCACATCTGGATCTCCACCATAGATGATCTTCAACTTTTCCCACATCTCATCAACAGTATCCAAGTCTTTGATATCAATAAATTTTGCATTTGAAAGAGTACTAGCAATAGATTCCATAGTAGCAGTAATTGTGTTGTCTAACCTTCAATTGATCTACAGTCAGTGTTCCTGAAGGGATAGTTTACTTATTAACCACATGATCCTAATACTGATCACCCATACCTTTAAGATAGAGCTTCATCCAACCGCACCAAACTGAGTAGTTCTTTCTTGTGAATTTAGGACCTTCCTTTCCCATCATCTTTGGATCTTTACCTCAAGTTGTTAAGCTTCACCAAAAATGAGGACCAAGGCTCTGATACCAATTGTTAGTCCTAAGGTCATATTCCTAAGAGGGGGAGAATCGGTAATCTACCTAATCCAACTTTTCAACCTCTTAAACTTAAACCAAAATTCACAAGATTAACCTTAATCACAACAAATGGAAATCATAAACACGAAATTCCATCCACAAAGTTGACACACTGATTTATCTCATGGAAACTAGAATAGGGAGAAAACCACGATGGGGATTAGTACCCACTAAATGATGTACTCTTCTGAAGTATGCCCCGTGAGGAGCTTAACCCTATTAGGAGTTTACAACAACACTATTATGTGCTACCCGGTTAGGGGATTTGTCTTAGGCCTGTTAGGACCTTTACCCTATTAAGAGTATCCTTGTTAGATAACTTTAAACACTTGACAAGGTGTCACCTTTTTAGAAGATTTACAACAAAGATATGTTAGGATCTACCTTGTTAAGGGATTTAACATGCTGCAACTGTTAGGGAACAACACTACCTCTACTTGATCAAATCCACTAAAGCACACAATCGCTTCTCAACACACTTGAATATTCCCTGGATTGATTGTAACTCGCACATTTCACCATAGTAGTCCAACACACGATCAACACTCATAATTTTCAACTTCATCCATTATATACTAAAATTTTAAGTCCATTCCCTTAATCAATCCCTAAATTAGATTTTCAAACATCCCGCTCAAATCTAACGTGCCACAACACAAAATTAAATGTACAAAACACATTTCCAAGACCGCATTGTCCAATACAATGATTTACATAGAATATTGTGTCAAGGAGTCAAACATGTTTTGACCAAAAACAAGCTTCCTCTAGAATCTTCTCCACATGCTAGCATCGAACAATATAATGCCAAATCATCACCTCCAATCATGAAGAAACATCACCAGATCATGAATAACTCAACTGATTCCACCATAATCTCAACGTCGGTCACCAACCAAAGATTTATCAACTATTGATCAAGAATACAAACACTATAACCTATTAAAAAATCTGTCTCTTCTAACTGATCACATATCCTGCACACCGATCACTCAAATTAGTTGTGGTTGCAATTGTAGCATCTAAACATTTTTTACCACCGTATCCTGTGACCATGCCACAAGACACAACAAAGATTTTACAAGACATTCAAATCATCTATCACCTATCATTATTTGTTCTATAAGTTGCACTAGTATACTTCAACCGATCACAACTTTCACATAAGATCACCTCAACAATAACAGTCATGCATTAGACATCTAGAGACACACCTGTGTCTCCCATAAAGATAGAAACCACATAAATTCACTGCAACTCTTCATTCATCGCAATTATGCTTGGCAACACACTAAGAACACAAAGTCAATAGATGACATCAATGACAACACAATATCTGATCATCCTATAATTACATCATCAATGCATGAGATATGCCAACATTCTCCTTTTAGAATATATCCTCTATTGAAATCAAAACAAAATACATCTTTGTAGGTGAATATCACCCAAGTTTCAACTTGATCTCCATATTGTTGGTTCTCAAATCAATAGATTAGATTTCCTATGGACTTGCCAATCCAATGCTGGGAAACCAAAGTGATTTGGCCAACTAACAAGATTCAACCAAGGAAAGGTTGAACCCTCTGCGATTCTGGCTCTGCAGAACCAAAGCTGGTAGGCCTATACCTTAAACTTATCCTTCAAGCCTTAAGGTTTTTATAGCAGATAGAATACACCTCAAACCTTGTCTCTCAAGTATGGCAAGGCACTTGAAAGAAATCTAAACTGAAAATAATATATCATAAACTGTAAACTGAAATACTTTGAATAATTGAAAGAATGTGTAGTAAATATGTATATAAATTGAAATAAACAAATAATGATTAGACTAGTGCCTTATTCTATCACGGGCAATAGAGTCAAAATCATCCTAGCCCTATGTACAACCTCAGAGACAATTTACAAGAAACATATCACTTCAAAGGCATTATTAGACTAGTGCCTTAAACTGAATAACTATAATCCAAATAATGATTAGACTAGTGCCTTATTCTATCACGGGCAATAGAGTCAAAATCATCCCAGCCCTATGTACAACCTCAGAGACAATTTACAAGAAACATATCACTTCAAAGGCATTATGATGAGCATGTATCTTAAGAAAAATCCACAGCTATGTCAATTGAGTTAAACTTCTCAAATGACAAACCAATTGATTGTGGCCACAATCAATTGAATTTAACCATGCAAGATGAAAAGACCAATTGATAATGAAAGTTATAAATTTAATCAATTAAGTATGCAACATCAAACTATCACTTTGAAGAAAATCTAAAGATTTTATCCAAGGGACTAATCAAAAATAAAGTTGAGGCAATTCCCATTGGTGAATGAAAAAACACTTATCTTTATAGATTTTGAAAAAAATAGTACATCCAGGTCCATGTTATAGTTGTTGATCCAAAACTATCCAAATATGTGAAATTGTATTATATTGTATTGTCTTTTTAAATTTTACATTATGTATATATATGTGTGTTTGAATGGCTTTCACACCTCTTTAGGGTGAAAAGACACAACCCTTATTACAAATTATTTTGAAAAAAGAATAAACTAGCTAAAAAATAACTACCTAACTTTCGGATTTGGCTTTGGTAGAAAATCCAAAACACCTTATGAAAAGATAATATTTCTGCTGGAGATAGGAGATTCGATTTCCCAAACTGGGTCATTTTTAGAGTTTTAAAATTAGACCATATTCAGCCTCTGGCGGCATCATCTTTGTAGCAGGTCAAAATTCCATCATTTTCTAAAGGCTTCGATTAGTTAGTTCTATTTATTTTTGTCATAAATCTTCCTTTGATTTTTTTAGTATTGAGAAACTTTCTTCTTGATAATAGATTGTGACTTCTAAATTCTCAAAATTTAGGGTACTACTAGTGGCTTATTCTGGAGACGTATGCTCCCTGTGAGAATAGAAAGATTCTAGCTATCTCTGGAGAAGCAGAACAAGTATCCACACTTAATCTGATGCAAAGTGAAATTGGGTGGCCCTAGGCCCCCCAAAAAAATTAACACTACTTCTTTCCTTTATCGAACACATAATTCTGATCATGTAATACTTTGGATCTCCCGAATACGATGCCACCATTCTCATGGACAACATTCATTGCTTTATTAACATGCTTTGAATTTTGTTTAACCTTAGAAAAGTCAGCATGTGTATTATATTCCTTGCTAAATAGAAGATCCCCATGCATTTGATCAACCCTACAAGTAACTAGATTAATTTCTTCTGCTTGGATGCCTTTAGGTACACAATCTTCCCTATAATCAAGATGTTGTTTCTCTTCGCAAAAAGGATTTGGAGATAACTCACATTCAAGAACTTCCTTCTTATCAATAATTTGATCAGATAGGATACTCGGAAAATTTTTAGAACTAATCGTCAACACATTATCCTTATTATGTTTGTTTTATTCCATCTCATCTTCATATGTTTGATGAAACTTCTGCTCATAGGATGAAATAATGCATGTCTCACTTTTTTAATACACTTCCTCATAGATATTTTGAGCTTCATCATATTCAAAATGATCACTAGGCCCAATGTCTTTATCATGATGTTGATGGACTTGATTGCATAGAAAATATTCTTCAAATAATGGATTCAAGGATATAGAGAACTCGGGCATATCTCCATGAGAGCTTTCATCTGAAACTTCTTCATGTTCATATGTTGTATGCTATTCTATTTCATCTTCGTTATTTGATTCCTGAAATTTATCATCTTCTTCATCTAGTACCCCCTGAGTATGTACTGATCCATCAACTTTCTTATCGTGGTGCATTGAGAAAAATTTGACCACTCTTCTCAACATGTTTTTGATATGCCATGTCTAGTAAATATGAGATTTCTTCTATATTGAGAAGATCTTCTTCCTCATCATCATGGTCATTGATACCTATTTCCATGAAAATCTCACTACGTACAGATTCTTCTTCAATCTTATCTAAATTGTTCTCCTCCATGTCATCACAAGTATTATTATGGTTCTCAAGAATGGATGCTTCTTTACCTTTTGTATGACTAGTGCACTCATCTCCCTCACCAAGATAATCATCAAGCACAAGGTCTTGTTCAATCTGAGCATAAGCCTCCCTTTTTCTGTCTTCATCGTCTTCTTCTAATATATGCACAAGGAACTTTACAGAAGAATCATCTAATGTGATTCCCAATTTTTTGACCTTTCTCATGATTTATTTTTGTGAAGGCATAATGTTTGAAGGTATTTCTCAAAGAATGTTCACCGTTCTTATTAGCAAATGTGCAGAAAACTCCCCTTCAAATCTCTCCAATATGAAAAATGCATCAAGTGAAGACATACTAGGATCCTCTTCCATGCTGCAACTTTGGTCATCATATCGTTCATAGCACACATTGTCTTCTCCACTACTGGCATCATGAAATGTATAAATAAACCATTTCTCAAACTGTCTCCATGATGAGATGGACTGTGTAGGTAATGATTCATATTGTTCTTGTGCACTATTTTTTAATGACCATGCAAAAAACTTCATGACATCGTCTTCTGTATGGACCTCATAATTATCAAGGAATATATGAAAAGCATCCAAATGATCAAGAGCTGATTCATCATAATCTCCATAAAATTTAGGAACCCTCTGTGAAAGTTGTGAAAACAATTCATTAGAACTGCATTGAAAATTTCTAAGATCCAAAGGCCTGGTATCAACAAGAATCAAAAACCTTTTGAACAAAATTTTAAACATTATGTAATAGATCTTCTATTACTAATTAAAGGACAAATACTCATCCCTTCCAAGCTATCTCCCTCAATGGAGAAATTAAAAATTTCTGACATATAGGGTCGCCACATTTTCATCTCCTTTTGATTTTTTTCTCTCAGTAGAGTCACCACCTTCTTATCATAAGGAAAATACTTACTATCTTCTGAGTTCTTTTCTCCCAGTAGAGTATTAAATATATCACCAGAGCTTCTAGGTAGAATACAAAAATGTTCTTTTGAACAACTCCCCTGCAGAGTCACTAATCTGTTGGTGCTCAAATCAACATATTAGATTTCCTATGGACTTGCCAATCCAATGCTGGGAAACCCAAGTGACTTGGCCAACTAACAAGATTCAACCAAGGCAAGGTTGAACCCTCTGCAATTCTGGCTCTGTAGAACCAAGGCTGGTAGGCCTATACCTTAAACTTATGCTTCAAGCCTTAAGGATTTTTATAGCAGAAAGAATACACCTCAAACCCTCTCTCTCTCAAGTATGGCAAGGTACTTGAAAGAAATCTATCCGAAAGAAATATATCATAAACTATAAACTGAAATACTTTGAGTAATTGAAAGAATGTGTAGTAAATATGTATGTAAATTGAAATGAATAGATAGATAAGATATCACAAAACTATAAACATTGAACTGAATAACTATAATCCAAATAATGATTAGACTAGTGCCTTATTCTATCATGGCAATAGAGTCAAAATCATCCCAACCCTATGTACAACCTTAGAGACAGTTTGCAAGAAACATATCACTTCAAAGGCATTATGATGAGCATGTATCTTAAGACAAATCCACAACTATCTCAATTGAGTTTAACTCCTCAAATGATAGTCTGATTGATTGTGGCCACAATCAATTGAATTTAACCATGCAAGATGAAAACACCAATTGATAATGAAAGTTGTAAATTTAATCAATTAAGTATGCAACATCAAACTATCACTTTGAAGAAAATGTAAAGATTTTATCCAAGGGACTAATCGAAAATGAAGTTGATTCAATTCCCACAGATGAAAGAAAAAACACTTACCTTTATTGATTTTGAAAAAAAATGTACATCCAGGTCCATGTTACAGTTGTTGATCCAAAACTATCCAAGTATGTGAAATTGTATTATATTGTATTGTCTTTTTAAATTTTACATTATATATGTGTGTGTGTGTGTGTGTGTGTTTGAGTGGATTTCACACCTCTTTAGGGTGAAAAGACACAACCCTTATTACAAATTATTTTTAAAAAAACAATAAACTAACTAAAAAATAACTACCTAACTTTCGGATTTGGCTTTGGTAGAAAATCCAAAACACCTTGGGAAAATCTAATATTTCTACCGGAGATAGGAAATTTGATTTTCCGAACTGGGTCATTTTTAGATTTTTAAAATTGGACCATATTCAGCCTTTAGAGACATCATCTTTGTAGAAGGTTGAATTTCCAGCATTTTCTAAAGGCTTCGATTAGTTAGTTCTATTTATTTGTCTCATAAAACTTCCTTCCTTTGATTTTTTTAGTATTGATAAACTTGCTTCTTGATAATGGATCGAGACTTCTAAATTCTCAAAATTTAGGGTACCACCACATATATTGGAGATGAGTGTTCCAATTTATTTTTTTTATGAAGTTTTCATCGAAGAATATGAATATGAATTTATGAAAGTAACTGTGAAACATGGTATTTATGGGGTTTAAATATTAGGATGTTGGTTAAGTCGAAGAAAATTACCAAAAAATAATAATATTGGTCATGAGTACTCAACCTATATTTACTTGACTAACTCTTGTCTCTAGATTTTCAATAGTAATTTTTCTCATGATTTGTTTTCTCTCTCTCCTAGAAGAGCAAGATAACATTATTCATGTCTTTCAACACTCTAATATTTTTTTTTGTCTTGTTTCCATCTCTAATATGTAGTTATAAAATACTCTATGGTTTCATCCCAATCATTCATTTTCAAGAATTTTAATCTAGATTCTTTATGTTGGAAGTGGATTGATATGGGTAAATATCTATGGTTTTTGGCATACCCTTTACTTTTTATCTTCTTCACATCATATTTAGTACTCTAGGGCTTCGATAAGGGTTAGGGATTGGGTTCATGGTTAGGATTATGTTTAGGGTAAGCGTTTACATAATGGTTAGTATTATGGTAATTAGGGTTAGGATTATGGTGATAATTTGGATTAGGGTTATGAGTTTAGGAATGGATTAGGATTAGGGTTAGGGTTTAAATCATGGCTAGTATTATATTTAGAGCTATGGTTTATGGTTTAAAGTTAGAATTAGGGTTTAGAATTGGGCTTGGATTATAGTTAGGATTATGGTTAGGATCATGGATTAGGATTAGGTGTATGGTTTAGGGTTAGGATCAAGGTTTAGGGTTTAGGGTTTAGGATTAAAATTATGGTAGGGTTTTGATTAGGATTAGGGTTAGGTTTTAGGCTTAGTGTTAGGATTATGATTAGGATAATAACATGGTTAGGGTAATAATTTACGTCATAATTAGTATTATGGTTAGGGTCATAGTTTTCATTTGGAATAAAATTAGGACTAGGGTTATGGTTATGGTAATGGTTAGGCTTAGGGTTAAAGTTTGGGATAAGATTATGATTAGGGTTAAATTTAGGATCAATTTTAGGGATATAATTAGGGTTAGGATTAGCGTTAGGGTCAATATTATGATTAGTGTTAGGATTTCCACCCTCATATAGTTCTTTCCTTATCCCATTACTTCACACTACCTTTCCATACTTACTTCACACTAGTGTAATAATACTATGACAATGAATCTCATTGTATAGAGGGAATGGAGATTCAAAAATGTATTTGGAAAGATAAAAGTTAACTATTCACAAGAATACATACAAATTTGAAATTAAGGTCCCAAAAAATGGTAAAAATGAAGATCCACTATCTAACTATCTTTCATGCAGTGGAGTTTGAATGAATAATTTTGAGATTCAAGTGGCTCTAATCATATGGCAAGTTGTAGAAAAATATTTTGAATGATTGGTGAAAATTTTAAAAGTGAATTAAATTATTACTATTTCCCTTAATAAACAAAATTATTTTATAAAAGTGAGTTAAATTATTATATGAAGATATAGAAGACATGTAGTAAATCTATCCCACCATTGTGAATAAAGAAGTGGGGTACACCTGTCTCTATTACCTCAAGATAAAGGTTGTGATATCCAACCATTCATTGAGATAACATAAAATGTGTTAAAAAATACATAATATCCACCATGAAATAAGATTTTATACATGTTACAAAATATAATATATAATTCAATCTCTAGCTTGCCATCCAGGTGCGATGCCTTGAAGATTATTAAATGAGCAACTTCCCTTTGAGGCAATTTGACCACCGTTAGATAAAAAAGATATGATCTAACTTTAATTTTACCAAGTTATCTTAGCTCAGTCCCACCATCTGCCACGTGTTTCTCAGTCGCAATGCCTTGATGATTATATTGACTTCATAGCTTGATTAAGGAATCACACTTGTCGTTAGATGAAAAATGACTTGCATGACACTTGGGAAAAGGTAAAATGCCGTGGGGAATTTAGACTTAGGAAAAATTAGTGTAGACCCCTCTAGGACTTAGGAAATATTAAATCATAAAGGGCCCCACACACGATGAATTAAACACATGGGATAAAGACTTAAGTGATTGGAAATAGTAACATGATTTTATAAAAGACACAAGACTTATGGTTTTTGTCATGAAATGAACCAAGGTTTAAGCACAAATGCACTAGGGTTTAAGAATTAGGTTTTAAAACATTGCACAAACATGTGCATGACTCAAAACCATGAAAATGTTTATAGTCCTAACACTAGCTCTGATTGGGGATGTATGTCTCTTTTAGGCATAACAAGATTCCATAATCTCATGGTTAAGCAGACCACCTACATAAAGGAAACTACTCTACAATTGACAACAAGAACAACAGAAAGGAACATCAAAACTTATTTACAACCAACTTTTCATGGATATTGAGAACTTCAAGAGAAGTAGAATTTTAAGAACTGTCCATGAACTAGCAATTTCAGAATATTTCCAATCTGGCATTCCACATCAAGACCAAATCATTAGTTTTAAAACTTCTTACAATGGTTCTTTTGTCATATAAATCCTTACATTAAAGCTGCAACCTGATGTTTCCATCATTTACTTCCCTCCTTAATTCATCCAATTGTATCAAGTCATCCATTCTAATTATCATCTCATCATCCAGTTCCTCATCATATTTTTGGATAAACTTGTACATCTACAATAGGTTATTTTGTGGCAACCTAGCATGTATACCATATAATAAATCAAAGGGTGCACAACCAATGGCCTTTTTCACTGCTATTCTATCATCCCAAGCTCTTTTATTCTTATCCAATACTCTCTTCATAATTTTAATCATGCTTTAGGTACTGAATTCATCTCGGCCATTTCCTTGTGCGTGATATGGGGAGAGTAAGAAATATGGATCACGTATAGTTGGCATAAATTAGTAAATTCCTCAGATCTGAAATGCATTGCATTATTACCACTATTGTCTCTGGGAAACTAAACCTAGTGAGTATATTTTGCAACACAAAATTAGTTACAACCTTGCCAGTGGCTCTTTTAGTAGGAATTCCTTCAACCCACTTAGTAAAATAGTCAGTTGCCACCATAATCCATGAATGACCTCCACTAGATTAGTCAGGATCTCACCAATGAAATCCATTCTGCACTTTTGAAAAGGTTCCTCAACTGTGATAGGCTTCAAAGGTAAATTCCCACCAAACTTAAGCTTACCTGCAAATCTATGGAAAACATCACATTTTTTGAAATAACTGTGGGTATCTTTGAAAATGGTAGGCCACTAAACACTAGACCTCATAATCTTATGTGCAATATTTTTTTCCATGTAATGGCCCCCACATGCACCAATATGCATTTGTTCCAACAAGTTCTTGGATCTGTCATAGTGTACACATTTGAGCAAGACTCCTTCATTGCTCCTCCACCACAGTTGACTTTGTATTATTGCATACTTAATGGCATGCAGCTTAACTATTCTCTTCCTATTTCCATCCATTTCAGAAGGTAATATCATTTTTTGTAGATATCCAATGGTTTCCTTATACCAATCACAATAATCCATATCATAAATATAAGGCCTTTTCTCTTCTTCTAATATGTTTACATGATTAGCATCCAAATTGCTTTGAGCCATAAGCTTTGCAAGTCCTACGCCTCTAACCAACTTTTTGATCTAAATATCAATATTAAACTCTTGGATTCTATTTATCCATCTACACCTCCTTCCTAAAACTTCCTATTGGACCAGAATGTCCTTCACAGCAATATTGGGCACATAAAAAATTATAGTTGCTCCTACCAAATAACATCTAAAAGCTTTGATAGCCTTGACCAAAGCATACACCTGTTTTTCCATGATGTCATACTTAAATTTTGTTTCTTGTAATGATTTTCTAAAAATGAAATGGGTTGTTCAAATCCCTCTGAATTCTTTTTTAACAATATTGCAGCAACAATATTGTATGAAGCAAAGGAGAAAATATGCAAAGGCTTACTATAATCTGGTGTCCTTAAAACATGGGAATCTTTGATAGCCTACTTAATATCTGAGAATTCCTTATATGCTTCTTCTTTCTATTCCACCTTAGCTCCTTTATTTATCATCTTTGAAATAGGGATACTAAATTTTGAAAAATTTGTAACAAATCTCCTCAATAAATTTACTTGTCCAAAGAAAGACTGAATGCCCTTGACATTCTTGGGCTTAGGGACTTTATCAATGGCAACAACCCTTTCAGGGCCAATCCCAAATCCATCTTTAGACACAAAGTGTCCTAAGAGATTTCCCTCTGTAACTCCAAAATCACATTTCTTTGGGTTGAATGAGACCCCATACTCCAAAGCTCTAACAAAACTTTTCTCAAGATGAACACAATGTTGATCTTCCTTTATTAAATATTCTTTCAAGTCATCTTGGTAAACAACTAAAGAGTTATTTATGAAATCTGCAAATGCCACATCCATGGCTCTCTGAAAATTTTCCCCATCATTTTTCAAGCCAAAAGGCATTCTCACATAAAAATTTACCCCATGGTGTGGTGAATGCAGTCTTAAATTGTTCATATTTCTTAACCATGACCTGGTTATATCTTGAGAACCCATCCATCGTAAACATTAATTCAGACCCAGTAACTCTTTTTAGCATGAATTCCATATTGGGAAAACCATAGTTGTCCTTTAATTAATTGATGTTCAAATTTATAAAATCTACACAAAGTCTGATGTCTCCATTTTTCTTTCTCACTAGTACCAAATTTGATACCCATATGGAGTGTCTGATGGTTTTTATAATCCCAGTATCTCTCATCCTTTTTAATTCTTCCTGCATTTTTGGTGCTAGTGTGGGATTAATAGACTCAATTTTTTTCTGAAAGGCTTAGTACCTTCCTTCAAAGGAATCTCATGTTGATACAGATCCTCTCTATAGGCCTTCAAATTATCATAAGACCATTCAAAAACATGCCTATATTTTATGAGAAGATCAACTAGTAACTTACTGATTTTAGGAGACAACCTTTTGCTAATATATACCTTTTTAGGGTCTTCAACTGTTCGTATGTTTATTTATTTCAAATCTTCTAATTTGCTTACAATATTTGCAGAAAAAGACTTATCTTTATTATCAAAGGCTTTCTCAAAAATAACTAGTCCTTTTGGAACTCTATTTGATTTCAGTTGGAGAACCTCCTTACCAAAAATAGTATCTTTATCATTCAAGATTTTCATACATCCATTGAAATCCATTTCCTTGTTTAAGAATCCCACTTCACAATTTAAAATGCTCAGAATGTCCAAGTCATCTTCAAAAAATTTCCAATTTTCAACATTGTCTGGTATTGAAGGCCTAGATTGAACCTCTATTTTAGAAATTCCCGCAAAAGTGATATCCTCTGGCCTCAAAAAAATGTTAGCTAGTAAATATGTCATTTTTTTCTGGCCTCTATCCATCCAATCAATACCAAATGCATCAAATTTTTCCAGTTCATCCCAAACAACATTTCTATACTGCTCGAGTCTTTGATTTTTTGAAACATATTTGGATTTTATAAAAGATATTATCATTTCAGAGTCTCCAATCACTTTGAGACTTCTTATTCCATGTTTTGAGGATAATCTCAATCCTATCAACAAAGCCTCATAATCTACAACATTATTTGTGCATGTAAACAACAATGTAAAAGAAAACTTGAAGGTCTTACCACTAGGAGCTATCAACAAGACTCTTGTACCAGCTCTCTCCTTAGAGCTTTCTCCATCAAAGTACATAGTCCAAACATCAATTTGATCCATTAAATTATCCTTTTCATTAAATAAAATTATAGGTTGAACTCTTCCTTCAACCATTATATATTGTATTTGAAAAGATCCAATGTCAGTATCCACAAAACAATTCATATCAATATCTTCAATTTCTTGAATCATGTAAGGAGTCCTTATTTCCCGGGACACCTTGAAATTGTTACCAGAAATATTGAAAGTGGAAAAAGATAGATCACATTGAATACTTCCTCCCATTGAAGAAATCTATTTTCTTGATAACAATATTCCATAGTGGGGAGGAATATCAACAACTAGGACACTCATTGTCAGCACTTTGTTGGGATATGAAGCCAGCCTATAAGGCAGAGCTTTAATAGTACCAATGATAGGTGATTCTCTTGAATTCATTGCCTAAAACATTCCATGAGGAGTGTCAACTTGTAATCCCATAGACTTCATGATCTCTGCATGCATAACAGTGTTAGATGCTCCAGAATCTATCATACAATTCTTTAGCATTTTTCCATTTATAAGAAAAGTCAAGAAAAAAGGATCCACAACTCCTATAGAAGTATTCACAATATTAGTGTCTAGATAAATCTGAGCGATTTTTGAAACAAATTCATCTTATTATTTTCTCTTTCTTTCTGCTTTATCTTGTACATTTTTCACCTTTTCAACGCCTTCTGGTTTTTTAACTCTTGTGGAAGAAACACCTTTTACCAATGTGAGGACCTTCTCCTTATGTTCCCTAATTATCATCATTTCCAATAGTGGGACCTTGATAGTAATTTGTGACAATAGCCACCCCATATCAAAAGGGGTGTATTTCACATTAGAGAAATCTTGTTTCTCAAAAGAAACATTACCATCCTCAACCTGAGTGGCCAAAATTGACTCATCTTTCTTGATTTCTTATTGTCCCTTTGAGGAGGGGGAATAGTTATTTATGGTGTTTTTTCTTTTACCTTATATACAATGTTTGAACCATTTTATTTGTTTTGTTTCTTACCTTTTAAATTACTTACATCCTCAACAAATTTTACCCTTTATTATAGATGTTTAGTATCTGCCTTGGTCTCCTTGAAGAGAAAAGTAACTGGTTTGGTTTCTACACTACCAATTGTTATGTTTCTCAAAGTATAATTACTTCTTTCTTGAGTAACCATATTAGTTGTAATCTGCACTATTTCCTCATCATAAGGTCTTCTCAACATTTTAGATTCCTTACCATTCTAAGAATTACATCTTATGTTATCAACTTCTTCTTCTTCTTCATTAGGAAAAACTTGTTGATGATATGCTTCTACTCTGCTTCGCGAGCCAGAGACATCATGATTCTCAATTTCATCATTAGAATCTACTTCAAAACATGGATATGAATAGGTCATAGCACAACCACTGTCATCATATTCATCCTCTCCTTATTCCTCATTTGCATATACATTCGAGGAAACAACACAATTATTAGGATTATGTGGGTTTTGAAAAGCTTTACACCAATAACCATTATCACACATGTTAACAGAGTTTCTTTGCAAAGGATTAGGGGTCTTATTATAAGTTTTATCTCTATTTGGTTAGAGGATGGGCTTCCCATCCTTTCATTGGGTATTATAGGGGAAATTTTTCATCCTTGGCTTCCGATTAAAACTATTAAAGGATGGCCTATCATTATCGGGAGCCCTATTATTTTATTTTCTGATTCCTTTTGATTGAGCCCATTGTCCCTTCTACCCATTTTTCATGATACTCTTCTATCTATCTCTATGTTAATAGTTGTCTTATAACCTTCTTTAATGTTTCTAGGTTCCTTGTCTCTAAGAAGATATCCCATCTTAGAATCAAAAGCATTTAAATAGGTAGCAAGCCATATCTTATCTTCAAGCCTCATTTTTTGGAAAATCTTATGCATGGCTATTTGGAATCTTATATTGAACTCAGAAACCTCTTCATTTGTATTTTTCTTGATATTGTTGAATTCATTCAAAAATAATCCTTCATTAGTATTGTCACCATATTTATCCTTAAAACAATCTTTTAATTCATCCATAAATCCCACAGAAGCATAAGGTAATCCCTTAAACCAATCCCTAGCTTCCTCAACTAGAGATTGAACAAAAAGTTTCATAATTACATCCTCATGTACAAGGTCATATTTATCCATCATATCTATAAACTTATTTAAATGCTCTTCACAAGTGATGACATTATTTCTGCAAAATTTAGGAAGTCTATCTGTAAGTTCATTTGGAAAATCATTAGGATAACTAGGGATACCAATAAAATAAATATAGTTTTACCTTTCTGCATGAACTGGTCTCCTTTGGAATGGAACATCATTCTGGAAGGTAGATGCTTTGGCATTTGATGTTGAAGCAATCTCAACACCAGCATGAGGAGGCCCAGAAGACTACGTGAGAAAATCAATCTTCTTCTTCATCTCTAAAGTATCAGCCTCCAACTCTACTTTCTCAAAGGCTTTGGTCGTGATCTTTTTCTCCCTTCTAGCTTTCTCAAGATCAATGTCCAATTTAGAAATTTGATCTATTAGAAGTTCATAACTTTCAAGCTCATTTATTTCAACCCCTTTCATTCTTTTTTTCCTTATCCTTAGGGGCTTGAGTAACAAAAACTTGATGGATAACAGGTTCCTCTTCAACCCTCTTAGGTTCTTCAACATAATTTATTGCCTATTTTTTCAACAATCGCCTTCTTAATTGATCAACCCTAATATGCTTTTGTATTATCTTATCTTCCTTTTCTTTGTTTCTCTGTTGTGCAATGGTAAATTGCTCTTGGAGTCTTCTCTCCAATTAAGTAGCTTCTTCATCAAGGATTTCTGAATCTGGGAGGGTGGTGTCAGATCCCTCCTCTCTCTCATTAGGAGAATAATAATCTCCAAATGCACCCAATCCCAAGTTTGTAGCCTCTTCATATTCTAATGCATTTCTTTCATAGTTGTGTTGGATTGGATCTTCTACCCTATTATTCTCCTCTTGTCTCTCATTTTGAGGGAATCCTCTATCATTCCTTCCTTTCCTTGACTGACCACCTCTGGAAGTAGTTGGAATCTCATCTTCCAATTTATCTTCAAGATGTTTTTTCATCCAAGATCTGGTATTTATAGCACTCATATTAAGAGAGTGTATAAAATAATATGTATTACTCAGCACTGCTGCAAAGATTTCTTAGAGTCACCACCCAAAACAAGTTGGGAAAATACAACACTAACTTATATTAATACTACAAAAGGTTCTACAAGACAAGAATAATAAGGAACTAGGTAAGAGTAACTCTATTCTTTTGAAGGTCAACTCACTGGCTTTAGCTTTATACAAATTGGAATCCCTAGAGACTCCTTGAAAGGTTTATCAAGGTTTATGCATCTATTGTTAGAATAGTCCCTAAGGATAACTGAGAGGGGGGGGGGGTGAATCAATTAT
>MU226820.1:527646-545416 GCA_018584345.1 Thuja plicata
CACACTTGGCGTATCACAATTGACTTGGTATAAGTATCTTTCTCAAAGTATGAGATCATGGGACCTGTAAGACAACTCTTCATAACATCCTTGTCGGCTCTACTAAGCACGCAAGCATAATTACAACCGCGCAAGTATAAACTCAATAGACGTGATGCTTCACTAAGTCGGCCTCACCAAATTAACTCTAACTTTACAATCTTATTGAAACATGTTTGGTGCCTTTAGATGAATATAATCAACTCATAACTAATCATGAATATACACACACATATCCTGAAGATAGGTGAAACTCAAGAAAAACATTACATACGTCGGCTCTGAACAAATGCTCTTCTAGAACTGTAACTACCAATAACAGAATTACACAACTTGACTAAAACATCATATCTGGATCTGTGTGTATGAACATAACATAATAAACATGTCAAAAACATGTATCTAACCACGCAAGTCTTCATGTCATCATTCTGATAAGTACATACAGAATTACTACTGTGTATTATATGTTGTCATCAATGACAAACATACAATCAATCAACTGCTCATAATCAAATCTCCAACATCTATATCCCCAGCAGAGTCACCATTTTGTTGGTGTTTTAAAACATTTATGCTTTGCAAGCTACCAATATACCTTGAGATGGATTTTTAGAGTGGTCATATCCAAATATGGGAAGATCTTAAGGTAATTGGACCAACTATAGGGACAAGACCGCCCTTTGCACTTCTGGCTCTACAAGACCAAGGAAGATACACGTAATCTGGCTCAACATATAACTCTTTACAAATCTAGATTTTAAACAACAGATAATGGTAAAAAAGTACTAAGTGTTAACCACTCATTCATTGACTCTCCATTACCATGAAGGACACAACCAACAACCAAAAAAGTTAGGAAAGGATTAAAAAAGGTTTTGAGGTTTTTAAAAGGGGAGAATATAACCAAATCCAATCAGACATATATCAGTATAGAAATACTAATTCCTGATTAGTTCTTTATCCACTGGTAAATATCTCTACTATAGATACAAAACACAAGGAACTAACTATTGTCAAAGATTCAAAACCATAAATACAAGTATCCCAGACCAAACACTTCTTATAAGATCCTTGTGCAAACCAAATGAGCCTATGTCTGATCCAAAGAAGTATTTAATTTGATCCTTGACCAAAATTGAGGAATAACAACATACACATAGATAAACTCTATGCAATGAATCAGAAAATCCACAACTCAAGAAATAGGCACAAAGGAGAGACTTGAATCTAAAAAATTGTATTAAGTATGAGGAATCATGTTCCTATTTCAATCTGTTTCAAAACATACACTTGTTCAATCAATGCAAAAGACTTGAACTTTCTATTCTATCTTGATACAATCTAGATACAAATCTTCTATACTCTCACTGGAATAAGTATGTAACTTAATGCTTTCTATATTTCCCCCAAGTTTCCAGCCCCTCCTAAATGATCTTGGAAATCCTTTTATAGAACAAGGATTGCAACAAGCCTCAGATCATTTAGGGCAAGCCAACAACCAAATTACTACAAGAAAATAAACAAGCATAACTCATTACAACCACCAAAATCCTTTGTCATCATCAAGTATAAGCCTTTTCTTCACTCCATCCTGTGCATAATCTAATCTGTAGTTGTCAATCACCTTAGGATGTAGGAGAACAATGCCACGCAGAAAGAAAAGATATCCTTTACAATAAAAAATTCAGGAAAACTAGCCCTTTCCATGCTACATACATTGATTAAAAAGATCAACATAGAATTTAATCTGATTTTTCACCCACCAAGGCTCGGGAACAGACCCAAAAGAAAGGCAGAAATGAAAGGGATCCAACTAAGTGTTACAAAAAGGTGTGCAATTTTGATCAGAAACCCTAAACCACCATTCCTATCATAAATGTTCCCCGAAAAAATATTCCAAGCAATTTTATTTTAATCTTGGCAGCATCCCCTAATTATATTTATACAACCCAGAAAATTAGATCATAAATTTAGTCTCCTGTCACATAAGACACAGAACCACCACTTCAAAATCCTGGGAAAACATTTTAAAAATTCAAACATTTGATATAACGGCTACACCTAGCACAAAAAATTCCATCAACGATCGAGATCCAACTTTACATCAACTTTAAAACATAGTCGTAGATTATCTTTAAAAACACCCAAACACCAAGATCTTAGAATGCGATGTGTTGCTTTGTTGCAATCCCGCAATGACTATCTTTCAAGAAACTCATGATCAAGGCATTGTGCCAGCCATTAGATTGAAGTAGATCTGATCCATCTTTATCTTTCTTTATAAACCTGAACCCACGATATGAGATGGCCACTTGGCGAACAGCCGCAATGCCTTAATGAATATCTATCTTGCATCTTTAGTTTGAGGCATAGCGCACACTGTCAAATTAAAATAGATATGCTCAATCCTTTACCTCTTGGTTCCAATTCAGAGAGATCTCAACTTGGACACGTGTTCATCAGGCGTAATGCCTCAATGACTAACATCGAATCAAATTTTCTTCAAGGAAACATGCCCACCATCATATTAAATTTAATCTAACCATAATATATATGTCTACTTCGTTACAAACTATAGGCCCCACTTCCCAGAAAGGACATGTGTCAAGCACGTGCAATGCCTCAATGCATATTGTCACCTCATCTTTCCTTCAAGGCTTTACGCCTGTTGTTGGATCAAAGATGATCTGCCTATATGTTATTTTAACTTTATCTCCAGTCTGGCATTTCCAAAGACACATGTCACACAAGCGCAATGCCTAAATGGATAACATTATTGCGTCTTTTTTTTAAGGTAATGCGCCAGCCATTAGATCAAATCAAATCTGCCCACACATTAACTTCCTTCAGGCTATGAAAACTGCAGGACCTACAAGCCAGGATGGACACATGGCGCTCAGGTGCAATGCCTTGAAGACAAAATATTGATCACTTTTCCTCTGAGGCATAGCACCCACCGTTGGATGAATTTTGATCTGATCAGCTTTTATCCTTTCGCTAGCTATGAATAAGCAGGCCCCGTAATCTAACGATTGACACTTTTCAGCTAGATGCGATGCCTTGAAGATTATTCAACGATAAAATTCCCTTTGAGGCAATGTGACCACCGTTAGATAAAAAATATTTGATCTAACTTTAATTTTACCTTTATCTCAGCCCAGTCCCACCATCTACCACGTGTTGCTCAGGCACAATGCCTTGATGATTATACTGGTTGCATCTCACGATTAAGGAACCACACCTGCTGTTAGATGAAAAGTGACTTGCATGACACTTGAGAAAAGGTAAAATTTCATGGGAACTTTAGACTTAGGAAAAATTAGTGTAGACCTCGCTAGGACTTAGGAAAGATTAAAGCAAAAAGGGCCCCACAGACGATGACTTAAACACATGGGATAAAGACTTAAGCAATTCGAAAAAGTAACATAATTTTATAAAAGACACCAAGACTTGATTCACTGCTGCAACCATCAGCAACTTCAACTTCAACCTCTGATTCAGATTGTAGAACCTATTTGTTCTTAGGCTCATCCACTTCTTCATGTGCAATCTCCTTCTCATCTTCATCTTCTTCATCTATTGCTTGTTCAATGAGTGATGCAATCCACTCCAACTTCTTCCGATACTTTTCCAAAGCCTTGCCAATGCTTCTTAGCATTTCCTCTTCTTCTTTCTTCTTTCTTCTTCCTTCTCTTTTATTCTCTTTTCATTCTTTCTTTTTCTCTTTGCTTCTTTCCATCATTGAAGTATTCTCTCAATGCCTTGACCAATTCCCTTTCACTTCTTGTCAAAGTCATCTTAAATCTTCAACTTGCAAGGATCTACTTCCTTTCTCTAATACCTATTGATGCAGAGGCTTCCTTGAATGTGGAATCAAGAGTTCCAACAGCTGATAGGTTTCTAAATCCTATCCTAAGGAATTCTCAACACCATGAAAACAACACTCCAACCATGCAAACTAAAACCTATGCCATTTTCCTTCTATCTCAGGATAGTTTTATGAGATTGATTAATTTGACCTTCAAGAAGACAAGATGAATTTTTATGGAAAGAAAGAAAGTCTTTTGTAACATCAAAAAATATATCCACACAAAATATTAGGGTTCTAAAGCTTCATTTGATACCCCAAACCGTAAACTTTCTGACCGTACAGACTCAGAGAAGGAAAATAGTTTTGATATACATCTACTCTGTATCCAATAAATTTTGACGAAGACTCTATATCAAAGATCTCTCCAGTGAGAAGGGGCGTAACTAGGTTTTACCAAACATATCCCAATTGCAGACAAATCCAACGGTGCATCAAACATTTATGCTCTCTGCACCAAGACCATTTTGACTATCAAAACATGGAAAATACAAAAATATCAACTTCATTGATCTCCAAACCTATTACATCGAATTCTCCCCCTTCTTGGGATTGTTTATAATATATTTAACTTTTTTCCATTGAATAAAAATGACCAACCACCTATAACTAACTCCCAAACTACCTACAACAGTCCCAAAACCATTTGTTACACTAATTACGAGTTTAAAAAGTTGTCAAGTCGACAACTACCCTTGTCAACTCGACTATTACATCCTCCTTTGCATTTGTATTATGAAAATACCTTCCAAATTCCCTTTTAGGATTCAATCCTAATGTCTTAGGGTTTCCTAACCCTCAAACTCATTACTAGCCCTCATTAGGACAGATTTTGCCAATAAGGCAATATTACAACTTTGAGCACATTTAGTGCATTTACATCTTTTTAATGGCTCTATTGGCCATGTTACAATCATGAATGGCTTCCAAGGTCTTTTGAACACTTAATTTGTCCTTGGATCAATCAAGTGACCCCAAGGTTGCTCTCTAAGTTATTATGCCAATCAATGACTTACAAAACTTGTTTATGATCATAGCACACAAAATGATCAATAAACATTACAAACATGATTAAACATCATTAAATGACCAATCATGATCTATTGCGTTTCCAAATGACCCTTGATGGTCATGTCTTCATCTTCCTAGGATCCATAGTGACCCTAGTGTGCCTTCATGGCCTTGGTGCTCCTGCACCAGTTTCTCTCTTGTGGAGTTGGCTGATGTGTTTGGTTTTATACCTATTCATTTCATTATTTTATTTGTTTGGCCTATATTCATTTAATATGTTTCATCAAACAAACTATATGCCTTATATACAAGCTATCACAAATCCTTGAACCGATATATAAATAATCCAAAACCAATGCATAGAATAATACAACATTCTTTGTGACACTTTTACAAATACTTCACATATCTTATTAAAGAATTCAGACAAATGATTTTTTTAGTATAGAAAATATGCAATCATCGCATGCCATGAAACCACATTTCTTTCGGATATTTTGTTAAATGAGTCATATGCTTTGTCTAGGAATTTGATCCAATGAATTTTAATGCTCATATATTATGCAAATATTGGTTTACTTGAAGCTACATTTCTTTGAGGCATTATGTCAAATAGTTTGTGCACCATGTGCATACATATCACAATGACTTGTGTTGAGTGTAGTTTACAAGTCATGAGAACACTTTGTTATTGATACATATACATATAAAACTAATATGTTGTTTGTATTGTATGTGGGGTATTGTCATTTTTTATAATGATTGAGCATGTACTTAAGAAAGCAAAGAAAATGATATATGTAAGTTGTCCTTTGGTATAATAAACACAAGATGTATGATATTTATTTATTCGAATAACTATATTCCCTACAATTATTTAATAATTTAATTAAGAATATTTGTCAAATTTATACTCAAATATAAATATTTAATAATTTAAATCAATAATTGTATGTGAAGTATTGTCTTTTTTTATAATTATTGGGCATGTACTTAGAATAAAAAAATTTAATCCTAACAAAGTCATTTTATTTTTGCTTATTTGATTAATCAAACTTATTAGAATATCAATCATTTTTTTTTAAGATTGTCAAAGAAATCAATTCCACTAGAAACATGGAGTTCTCTCATAGATCCAACAAGGAAAAAACAAAGAAAAACACATTAGAACTCCACACAAACACATGCACCTCCTTAACCTAATGAACCTAATGAAGTGACCTACTCCACTTTCTTGCCAATTAAACCATACAATCTTTGGTGCATGATAGGCACTAGTGCCTTAATGTAGGGACCAACTCAAAATCATTGGCTCACAATTCTTATTGGAGGTTGCAAGACCATAGTTCAGTTCTCATTGGTTAATCTTGGAGGTTGCAAGACCATAGTTCAGTTCTCATTGATTGATTAACCAATCTTCTTGGTAGTATTTGATCATTTCTTTGAGTCTTGTCAAAGAGACGAGTCCCATTGAAGACATGGTGTCTTCTCTCAAAGACCCAAAACAATTCCAAGAGGCATAATGGCTGCCCTTCAGCTAGTGCAGTGCTATTACATTACATTACATTACATAACAGCACCACCAAGTCCCACTTTGTTGCCCTTCAATAGGTCAGGATTTGGTGCAACAGAAGAGAGGTATTAGTGGCTTAACAGAGGTAGGGACCAGTGTGAGCAAAAGCACTTATGACAAAAACGCCCTTGTGAAGTGTGATGTGAATGAATCTTCTTGTCTTCTTCAATCTCAGTTGCCCATTTGCATAAAACTGTTGTTGTCTTCTTGAATATCAATGCCCATTTGAAAAAAAACAAACTCTTGTTTGTTGAACGAGACAAGACCTTGAAAGATACAACCGGATGCAGTAATATGGAGGATTTGATTTGATCCATTGTGATTTAAAATGGTGTTATCAAATGCTGGAGAAGAGAGGGCGTAATGTTGGCTTGGGCGTACTCATTCATCATGACAGGTTTTAATTTGATTTCTCTTCCCTACTTATTCTTCACACCATATGCATCTATTTTATTTTTCTGATTAGAAAGTTTCTTTTGTGGGCAAGTTTGTTATTTAAATTTACTTTCATATGTACTTTTTAGTTTTAAAAAAATTCAATTATCATTGTTTTAAATGTTTATTCAAATTAAAGACATTAAGTTTCTACAGCCTTAAGTTAATATGCTTAAGGTTTCTGAATTTTAACTGTGTTTATATTTTTAAATCAACATTTAAAATTATACTTTGTGATCTATCATAAGTTAGTAAATTAGAGAAGAGAAATATTCATTATTTTATTTTTTATTAGATAAGTGTTCTCTATAAGAGTTTTGATTATAAGAGTGTTGAAAAGGTCCCAAAATCTTGCACACCAAAAATATGAAACAGAAACAAAGAAATAAGAACCATCATCAAGAAATAAAATATACATTGTTTTAATAACATCTAAAAAAATATTTTTCTATTATTTTACTCTCAAAAATAAATTTTATTTACATTGCATTTATGTTTTTAAAAAGTTAAAGAATAGTAGTGTACAATAATACTAGTGACACTTCCATTTTCTTTATTTTTGATTCATTTATTTTTTGTTTTGTCAAGTACCCATTCCATTAGATTTTGGAATCCTCCATACTTGGTGAATCCTTCCTTATAAAGTGAAATAACTACATCTTCAATATGCATTTGGTTGTGGTCATCCTAAAATTTTCAAGTTGATTAATTGTATACAAATGGGGACATGTTAGCCAAAAAATCTTATCATTGTTTACATTTGGTGGAGACTTTTACATACTTGTGCTAAGTGTCTACCTTCATTATAATTTGTCTTTCAAGTTTCTAGATTTTGAATTTAAGTAAAAAATGTTTAACCCAATCAAATATCTGATTATTTTACCTCTATAAAAATAGATAAAAAAAATTCCAACATATAGTATGAAGTATTTGGTAGTTTATCATGTCCTAAATTGTAAGCACCTATAATTAGATACTTAATTTGGCCACATTTTAGCATGTAAGGGCTCCTGCATTGATTTCTGATACTCCAACCTTGACACCTCTTATCTTTTCGGTGTTCTCCATGCATTCTCGACTCCCAAACCAAATTCCATCAATTTTAGGAGGAAATCAGTCGGCCCACCTGACTTATTCCTTGGTATTTTCCTCAAAATTTGAATTGGGGGCATGTCTCAATGGTTAAGTGGGAATTCCATAATCTTGTTGCACTCGTCTAAGTTTTGAGCCCCGTGTTGTGAGAGGTATATAAACACCCTATCTCTCCTCCTTTTGGAATCCAAGATCAATATTTGCACTCCATAATCAAGATTTCAAGACCAAGTTCAAGATTTGAGGAGCAAGATCACGATTTCAAGAGCCATTATCAAGATCCAAGCATTCTCAAGCATTCTAAGGCATTTTCAAGTCAATCTTCTCCATGAATCAAGCTTATTTCCCTCATTGAAGGCCAAGAAAAGGATTCCACTGGAGCAAGAAAGAATATCATAGCATTTGCATGCATCCACATACATCCATCTATCTAAGCATTCAAGTCTTCAACTCTTCAAGTCATTTTTCTCTCTCTCCAATCAAACATTGTGGAAAACCACAACATGAAGTTTGCAAGGTTTTGTCTTTCATGATTTCCTTTTGGGTTTTGTGTGAATTCAAATCTATTGCATCAACATTCTTGATCACATTCAAAGAAGAACTTGTCTTGCCAAGGCATAATTACACTTCATGATTCAGATATAGCCTTTTCTCTATGTTAGCACACTTTCCTTTATTTCATTTCATTTCAAGGTTGATTCCAATTGGGGTTGACTAATGTAAAATCCTCTCTAAACTATTTTTCTTGTTTTTTGTGTGTAGGAACATGTGGGGCTTGCACCAGATTGGTTTTCATAAGTTCGGGACCTCGTAGATCTAGTCTACAATTGAAATAAGTCAAAAGTACAAGGAACAGGTTGGCTCAGGAAACCTATTACTAGGAACAAGTTGACCAGGGTGACATATTCCCTCCAAAACAACTTCAAATCAGTTTTGTAGTTTGGTGGCATCCTCTGGATCCCGTTTCTGGCATCCGTACTGAGTTGTCTATCTTTTGTCAACCTGTGCATCCTAAAACTTGTTGTTTTTGCCTTTCTAGCTCACTTCTTTGCATTACATAATCACATTCTCCTAATCAACCCTCAATTTAGTGAAGGACCTTGATACCCATTCAACACTTAGACCCTTCTAAGCCTGGTAGGTTATCTTTCCTTCCTAAATTTGCCATATGAAATGAGATTGATCCCCCTTGATCTCATTTCTTAATGTACATTTTGGTGAGTTTAACTCATAACATTTCTACTTCTTATTTGGTGTTTAGATCAGATTTGTATCCATGGTATTATTCCATTATATATATTTAGTTCTAGTCTTATTTTTGCAATCATTGGTAAAAAATACATAAAAATTGCATATTGTTATCCCTTGTTTCATATATCTAGTTCATTCTTGCATTGCATTTGCATGTTAAAAAAGTACAAAATATTTCTTTTCATGCATCATTATGTGTATTTAGATTAGTTCCTTTTATGCTTTGTTTCATCACATTAGCTTATTGCATTACAAAATGATGTATTTATTTTTGCAAAGGTTCACTACCTTTGATAAGCCCTTTTACAGTGATGACTTTGATATGTTGGATGAATCCCTTGATGAATTCATCCCTATTAAGTCTTCCTCTATGATTGCTAAAGATTCCTTTTGCCAAAAGTTGATTAATATGATCTAGGGATTTAAGATCTATTACAATCCCCTTTATGAACCTATCAATGATTCCTCTCCCAAAGTTACTCTCCCTCATGAGAACATATTAATGAAAGAAGATACTTTTAATACTTTCCTCAATGCTCTCCCTCTTTGGGATGATCCATTGGAGAATGATATTGATTATTCTCTTCATATGAACCTCCCCCATGAGACTACTTTAGTGAAAGAGGATGATATTGTGGAAGAGGTTGATATGATTGACAATTCACTTAATGACACTTCTCCTCCTATCCATTTCAATAACATTCCCTCTAGAGATGAGGCATTAATGAGTGATGTTTTTCCCTCTCCTAAAGTCTCACCTATCCATGAACATACTTGGAAAAAACAAGATAATATATGTGATTTCCTCCCGTTTACAAATGAAACCTTAGCAAATAAAGATCCTAATCAAGTCAATACCATTAATATGAAACCTCAATCTCCTTCAATTCTTTCTCCAATACAAACAACCACACCATCAAATCTTCAAGAGCATGATTGGGGAACTTTAGACTTCACACCCACCTTCCATAGTAAACAAAATCCTTGAATTTAACACTCAAATGCCTTACTGTAACACATGTACGGATATTGATTGGACCTCTTTAAATTTCAATCCAATTCCACCTAAGAGTATAGGATGTGTGCAGCCAAGCATTGAAACCCATGAGAAATCTACATCACAATTGTCCAAATAACCTCTAGGTTGCCAACCTTCACATTTGTCCAATCAATCTATAAATCTTCTCCCAATTTCTCATTACAGAATGAGAGTATTTTGTTTGAACTTTTCGAAGCCAACTTGTTTACTCTTCTTTTAAAAAACAAATGAAAAATAGCAAAAAAAACAATATAATCCTTCTATTTGTATGCATCATCAAATTTGTGACCATAAAATTAATTCTTGTTATGATTTGAAGTGTAAAATTAAAGAGTTCATTGATTGTGGTATGATTGAAATGACACAAAACAACAAACGACACATTTGTCTTGATCATTCTAAATAACATCTAAGTTCCTATTATGTTGCTCCTCACTATGTGACATTGGTAGCTTATCCTTTAGGGGTTCATTATCATGCATGGTGGTGCAATTTTAGGTGCAATCAATCATACTTCGTAAGCAACATAATTGTCTTTTTATTCCTTGTCCACACACTTGGCGGGAAAGGGTACTATTTAAATCTCTAACCTTTCTTAAGGACCCATTTTCTCCCTTTGATGAGTTGTATCTTTTATAACATGATATCCTTTCTTGCATGGAATTGTTTGTTTCTACAAGAGGATTCTTTCTCTTTTTTAGGAGATTTACATTCTTGTATACAACCTTTTCTTTTCTTGAAAGAACATGTCTATTATAAATGAACTTTCACTTGGGGTGCATAATGTGTTTTCCTTTGCAAACTATTCTCTTACCTAGAAATTGGGAAGGTGTGTATACTTGATCCGCCTTCCTCATTTTCTCTTACTTCCCAAAATATCTATTATCCCTTTTTTTGACTTGTTTCTTTTATAATATATTGGACATCCTTCCTTGCATGATTTTTTTTTTACGTAACGTGATATTCTCTTTTTTTCAAGAGATTTGCATCCTTTTTTATAACCTTATCATTCCTTGAAATAACATGTCTATTATAAAAGGATCTACCACTTAGGGTATATAAGGTGTTGTATTTTCCTTTCCTTCATCCTTGAGGGGAAAGGTTTTGTTTATCAATCTCTTATTCCTTTCTAAGGATCCAATTTCTCTTGATTATGTGGTGTTTGTTTGTCACATGATATCCTGTATTGCATGGAGTTTTTTTTTGTTTTACATTAAGATCTTACCTTTTTTAAGAGATTTTCATCCTAGTTCGCAACCTTTTCCTTGCTTGAAAGTGCATGTTTATCAAAAACAAATTCCCTTACTTACTTGGGGGCTTCAAGTGTGTCATCCTTCATCAAAAAATTATTTTTCACGTAGCAATATGGGGGCTAAAAGGAAGCATTCTTGTTCCCCTCCGCCTCTTTATCTTGAAGATGTTATCTTTGTTCAAGAAATCCTTTTGGAGGTAGGTATCTTGTAGCCAAGATATTTTACTTTGAAGGGTCTCTTCTCACTTGTTGCAAGATATCCTTTCATGATTATATTTTCCTTTCCTAATAAGAGTCTTCCCTTTTCTCTAAGCTTATGGAATATAATGTTGTTTTCTTGTTCTCTTTTCCTTATGATGCCACTACAGTCCTATGTCATCATCATAAGGAGGCGACATACATTCAGCCTCCTTGTACAATATGAAGCCTTATTCATCATGGATTCCTAAGGAGACTTTGCTTTCCTTAGAATTGATCCCTCTTATGGATCCCTAAGGATACTATGCTTTCCTTAGGAATGATCCCTCTTATGGATCCCTGTGGAGATTATGCTTTCCGTAGGAATGATCCTCTTTGGAAAATTCCCCAAGGAGACAATGTTTTCCTTAGGATAGGCCACCCTGTGCATTATTCTCATATTTCCTTTGTTATCTTGTGGGATTGGTTGAACTACCATAGCACAACTTGCTAGACTATTTGACCTATTTTATTGAATTTTTCAAGATGGAGTCGAATAGAATAACATAGCTTGCTAGACCATCAATTCCACCTTTACATCGAGATCTCTTCTAGGATGAGTGGAACTAGCATAATACAACTTACTATCCTTTCTACTCTTTCCTTCTTTTCTCTCCCATGGATTACCTAGCATAACACAACTTGATAGACTACTGAATTTATGTTCTCTCTCTTTCTCTCCATGCTCGCATAGCTTTTATAGCGGGTTAGATAATGGAGTGTTGTCTTATCCTTAATGTATGATCTTTCCCTTTCTATGTGATCACTTGTGCTCTTGAAAAAGCTTTCCAAGTGTGATTCTAGTGGTTGATGCATTTTTCTCATTGAGGCCTCATCAACTAGTTGACTTTGATCTTTAGTAAGTTTTGGTCTTAGTTTTTCTTTGCTCTATTTTGTATGCCCTTATACATGGTTGTATGAGCTAATATCCTTTGTTTGGGGGCCTATGTCAGTAAACTTAGTGATGTCATTTTTCTTTGCAATCTCTCTCTCTCTCTCTCTCTCTCTCTCTCTCTCTCTCTCTCTCACACACACACACACACACACACACACACACACACACACACACAAACACACATTTATTCTCCTTTACCATGAGCATGGGGAGGAATCATATTCATGTTAAAGTGGGGGCTAAATGTACTATCCTAAATTGTAAGCACCTATAATTAGATGCTTAATTTAGCCCCATTTTAGCATGTATGGGCTCTCACATTGATTTCTAGTACTCCAACCTCGATATCACTCATCTTTCTAGCATTCTCTATGCATTCTCAACTCCCAAAACCAATTTCATCAATTTGGGGGGTGGGGGGGGACACCACATTAAGAATTAAGTGTTTTAAATGATATCGTATTCTTGGTGTTCAAGGAATATGTAATGACTTTGCCTTTAATTTGAACCATGCCACAACTCATTAGAGAACATAAGCAATAGAGAGAAATTCATATTTATTCAATCCTTGTTGTTTATAATTTTCTAGAATCTGTTAGAGAATTGATTGTAGACACTAAGATAACCATTTTAATATATCTATTAAAATTTCTTAAATTATTTTATCTATGAGATTTTTATAAACCGGTAAATTCACATGTATGTGCTAGTGGATAGTTGTTAGGCACACATGTAAATAGTCTTCTTTGTTAAAGTAAAAATGTATTTTTACTTATTAATTAAGTCATTATTTATTTAATTATTAAGTCACTTTTTATCTCTAGTTCACTTAAGCTAAATTTTAGGCATATAATAATTAATTCTTTATTAATTGTTATCATGCAACCTAGGTTTCTCCACCTTCTGGGTTTTCGATCTCCTTTATAAGGATTAATCTCTTTGTAATTATTAATTCTTTTTAATTTCCTCTATTCTCTCTTTGAATGAATATTTCATCTTTTAGATCGTTATGAGTTGTGTCTTCATTCTTTGCTTTTGTGACAGGTATTTTGCATACAGTGGATCTTGGTGATTGAATTATTCGAATCCTAACATGGTATCAGAGCCTTGTTGTTGCAACCCATTCTTGAGTTTTTTGAAGATTTTTTGGAGCGCTGAGGATTTCAAGTTTTCAAATTGTTTTGTATGGATCTGGGGGAGCTACTTTTTGGAGCACTTTGGGCACACACTGACCTCACGATTGCACTCAAAAGGCCCAAAGCCTCTATTTTCATATAAGGCTCATCCAATTTGGACATAGTTAAAATGTGGGCCCTCTTTTTTGCATGCGCGACCTTGGCACACTTTTCAAGGTAAAAAATATCTTAGTTTTCATGCCGCCTCAATTTCCATGCCAACTCAAAATTCATGCCACCGTACCGGCGGAAAGAAAAAATTATTATTTTGTTTTTTTAATAATTTTTTTCCTTGGTTCCTCCGCCAATTTTGGCCAAAATTTTGGCAGTTCTGCCAGATTTAGTAGCATCGCCAGTTTTAGTGGAGCTCCGCCAGATTTAGCAGAGGTTTCTTGGAGTTCTTCTTGTCCTAGATCTCTCTTCGGTATTTTTCTCGTATCTTGAGAAAATGAAGGCTTTTTTTGCCAAACAAGATATCTTCAAAAAGTTGGTTCCAAGCCCGATCTGATTTACTAGGTTTGGTTTTATGATTTTTCCATCTTGTAGGGTTTCTTGCCAGTCAAATTTAAGGTTCATTTTAGCACTCTGGTGGCCATATCTTGCTCTTCCAGACTCCATTTTTTTACTTCCACATGTCATTGGAAAGTTGGTTATGTTCTCCTTCTTCTTGTATGAGTCTCATTGCCAGAATGTGCTCCAAGAACATTTTATTCAGGTTTTTACTTTTTTGCAAAATGGTGGATATCTTAGATGTTTTAGGTCTTGGGATCATTTTCCTTGTATGGGATGACTCCTTTTTAGTTGTCACTTATGTACCTACAACTTTCTGTCATTCTTGAGCATTGTAGACATCCATTTCTATAGAATTTTTTTTTCGCAAATGCACTGAGATAAAGTGCCATCATTGCATACTTAGGATCTTGCACATTTTGTGCATGTTTGTAGTCGCACTACATAATAAAGTGTCATGGGGGTTTGATCTACCTTTGTCAAGTGATTGTTCCTTCTATGACATTAGCCTCATTATGTTTGTCCAAAGATTGATCATCCTCGACACCATCCTTTATATGTGTTTGTACTTTCATCAACATGTAGTTATTCTTGGCAGCCTTTTTTAGTGTACCTGTCATACCTCTTCGTGCTCAGCATTATGGGGGGGCTATTTCTTGTTGGTTCTAATGCTTCCTTGGTTTGATGGAGTGAGCTATGTAAATTCAGTATTTATTCCTATGTACTAGGTGGATGTTGTGGCTGGGTACCTATGCATTTCGGTGAGATGGATCATTTACCATATGGACACTTCTTTCATTCCTATTTTGGAGGCATCCTTCCATCTTTTAATTAGCTCTTCAGACTTTGGTATTTTTTGTCATCTGTATCTTCGAGTTTAGATGTTTTTCTTTGTTTTCCATCCTGATTTGAGTAGTGTCATTTGAGGGAACTCATACATATTACAATCTTCTCTACCTGATCAAATTCTCTTTCAGTGGAGGTTCCAACAATTATTCTTTGACAATGTTTGCAACTTCATGCTTCAGTGGTGTTCTACATGTTCTTCTTTTGATCAGCTCTTCAAACTTTGGTGTTTTTGCCATATGTATCTTCGAGTTTCGATGTTTGCCTTTGTTTGTCATCTTGATTTGAGTAGTGTCATTTGAGGGCACTAATGCAGATTACAGTCTTCTCTACCTGATCTTTATTCCTATTTTTTGGGCCATTCTCTAGTTTGGAGGTTTCTTTAGTCCTTCACTAGGCTTCATCTCTTTTTGGAGAGGGGGTTTTCCCACTGGGTTTTCTCATTTTCTCCTCTTTACAGAGATTTTTGTACTTGGTTACCTGGTTAAGCCATATTGTTGGGACCCAGTTCCTGCTTTCAGTAGTTGTTTCTAGGTTTTTAGCTTCTCCCTAAGTTTATCTTAAGGGGGTGTTAGAGTAAAAAGGTATTTTCACTTATTAATTAAATCATTATTGATTTAATTATTAAGTCACTTTTTATCTCTAGTTCACTTAAGCTAAACTTTAGGCATATAATAATTAATTCATTATTAATTATTATCATGCAACCAGCTAGGTTTCTCCACCTTCTGGGTTTTCGATCTCCTTTATAAGGATTGATCCTTTTGTAATTATTAATTCGTTTGTAATTCCCTCAATTCTCCCTCTGAATGAATATTTCATCTTTCACATCATTATGAGTTGTCTCTCCATTCTTTGCTTTTGTGACAGGTAATTTGCATACAGTGGATCTTGGTGATTAAATTCTTCGAATTCTAACACTCTTGACCAAGCATTACATAAAATATCTTTAACAAAAATAAAATGGGCAATATTTGATATACATGATTATTTATATGTGTTTATTATCCATCCAATAACACTTTTAGGTGTTTCTATTAGCTCAAAAGATGCCAAAATTTTTTCTCCATATTTTACTTTTTTGTAGTTCAATTAAAATAAATATTGATAATATCTTTTAATAAATATTATTTAAGAATTTAAATTTTAAAACAATAAGAATTTTTATTTTTTTTGTAGAAGATTCTAAATTATTTTAATATATATGTTTAGTTCAATGTTTAGTATTTAAAAGATTTAATGATTTATGATTTTTTTTTTAAATGAAAATAATTGAATTACATTGATATTATATTTATCCATTTGAAAATAGGTTATGATGTGGTAAGCATGCCTACAAATTAGAAACTATTGCTAAAAGTAAAAGTTCGATCTTTCATTAGATTTACTTGTAATGGACTTATCTTTTAAGAAATGAAGTTGAAATGCACACAATACACCCATAGATTTTGATGTCGTTGGATTAAAAAGATATTGACATCTTTATCCTTTTTCAAGTAGACTAAAGTGTGGCCAATAAGCATACATTTAAATTAAAAGAAGTTTTCTAACTTCTTTGCCCTTTCTAAGTTGAAGTCTTTGGACTAAGTTGTCACAAGTGGGTGAAACCAACAGGTCGACATCATTAAGGCGTCAAACCTAGGTCAATTGCACAGACGAGAGTTTTGAACTTTAGTGGAATACATGATCAAACAATATTTCATCATGTCCACCAATTGAACTCTAATAATTAAGATACAACCTTTTTGTTAATTCTTAGAATTGAACCTTGTGACCTCCTTTTCAATAGCATTCTTACCAATTATCGTACACATACATGTATAAATGCAAGTTTTAACATTGTCTTCCTACATAACTTTATATCAAAGCCCAAATTTATTTACCAATGCAAAAGCAAAAGTCTAAGCCTATACCTCTTCGACCCAAACCAAAGGACAAAGGGGTAACCATTCCACCAAATTACTTAAGACACAATTCCAATTTCATTCTTTACTTATCACATTACAGGGCGAGTTCAATTGAGAGGGAGCTCTTACTATCTATAATGGTTGACCGAAGCTTCGAAATGGAGAATGACATGCAATTGCCTCCATGAATAAGGGAATGACACCGATTTGTTGCTTTCCCTTAGAACCAGATCCCGATCACAAGGCTAGTTCTTTACGACTTCTTCCCAGTGCCAAATAATATAATAAATAAAACATATCATTACCCTTAATAAGTATGCTTAAGTAACTAAATTAAAGATCTTTAATACCTTATTTCTTTCAATAACACAAACTTATGAATTGTCTTTTATAAAAGTGTTTGTCCCTAGATCAAATGGCTGGTAAGATTGTGCTAAGACTTTGGGTTCTCGTGTACATCCAAGGTTCAACTCTCTTTGGTTGGCCACACGGTTGGTAAGGTTCTTCTCATGTAGGTCCAAGAATCAATTCTCTCCGACTAATGTGCCTCGCTCTTGGCATAATCATGCTAAGTTTGTAACCAAAGGGTTTACATGGTAGCTCTCCTTATCTTTAAGGTTGATGCAAGATGAACACC
>MU226820.1:545441-566263 GCA_018584345.1 Thuja plicata
AACTGCTAGGGTTGCTCGGCTGCCCCTACCAATTTCCCCTCATTTAAATATTTTAAAAATAATTTAAAAAAAAAATTTAAAAAGAAAAAAAAAAAACATCGTCCATAAAAAAACATAAACACCATTAAATCTAACCCCTTCTCATAATTTACAGACAGCCTGAAAGCGCTATTGACTCGACAAGTTAAATCAGGAGTGGAAAAGAAGTGGTAATATGAAAACAAAAAGCCAAAGCAATATGGAGATGTTTTGTGTCTGTGTTCAGAGATTGAGCATGAATGGAAATATCAGATTTGTTGCAACTTGCCTCCGCAGATTTATATCAAATGCCGGAATACCGACACGACCATCTGAATCCGCCCAATTCCCATTCCTTTCACGCTCACCAATTGCCCGCAAAAAACAAATCTCAAATGCCCAAAATATGATTAATAATTGCCCAACCCGAAGCACATCACATCTCGGTTTTAAGATCTGCATTCCAGCCCCTCCCAATCAGATCGCATTCCCATTACACACCCACTTCTTAATTTCATATAAATCTAATCAGAGAGCTCGAATCCATCCATGAGATTCATATAAATCTGATCACGGACCTCAAATCCATCCATGCAATTTTATACCCATCTCTTCCCAATCAGAACGTATTCCCATTACTTATTCAGATCACACCCACTTCTGAAATCCATCAAATTTCAGATCACAGAGCTCTAATTACCCATCCTCTTCCAATCAGATCGTATTCCCTTTGCTGATCACAACACGCCCACCTCTCGATTTCACACAAATCTGATCACAGAGTTCAAATTCGTCCATGAAATTCTGAAATTTTGGGGATTATAAAATGGGCGAAGAAAAATCGAGAGGGGAAATTGGGGAGAAAAGATACAGAGGAGTGAGGCGGAGATCTTGGGGAAAATGGGTGGCTGAAATTAGGATTCCGAAAAGCAGGGCGAGAGTTTGGCTGGGATCTTATGCCACGCCAGAACAGGCGGCGCGAGCATTCGACGCCGCCGCTTTGTGTCTGCGCGGCCCCGCCGCCGCCATTAATTTTGCGAGTTCTGTTTACTCTGTTCCCTGTTTTTCCTCCTCTGCAACTTCTTTCTCTCCCCGCCAAATTCAGCAGCTTGCTGCGGCTGCCGCCACCGGGAATACCAAGATTGGCGGTGGTTTTGTGAAGGATTTGGAACCGAAAGTTGCAGCGTTTGAAGAACAGGCGGAGGAAAAATTTCTTGATTTGAATGACAGTTTGGCGCAGAATGTTGTGGAAACGTTTTTTAAGGATTTGGGTATTGATCTGGATGTGGAGGCGGAGAGCCATTTGACATTGAACTTGCATAGTTTTGGCTGATGTGAAGTTTGAGATTGCCTGTTGTGAATCTTTGAATATTTGGTGCATTGTCTCACCTCTCTCCACTTCAACTTCTTGTTTAGTTGGATTATTGTTTATATTTTCAGAGCAGTGGGAACTTTAGTTGAGGATCAGGAGCATAGCTATGATTAGTTGGATATATTTTAATAATAAGAATTTTTCACAATTTATAATGTATAGAGAAAGTAAGTTTGTAGATTAAATTGTGTAAAAGATTTTTGGTATCAATGTTGTGATCTACCATTAGAATCCCTTGTGAAGATTTTGATGGCTTTTTATGAATCATAGAGAGTGATAAAAAAATGTTGAAGCAAAAATCTTGTCCACAATTTAATGACTTTTTCTTCTTATATTTTTTTTTTTTCAATTTCTTTGTGAGAGGAGTTGAGAGTTCACTCTAGAGATTGAGAATTTAGTCTAGTTTCCAAGAGCTTAACTCTTAGTTGGTTAGATATAATTTTTCAAAAAATCTCTCTATAGAAAGGTTATTTATCTATAGAAAGGTAAAGAGTAATTTTTGATTAGTTGGATAATTTAAGGGTATAATGGATGAGAAGGTAGGAAGGTAAGGGAGATGCATTAATAAATGTTGTGAATGTGGTTGTTTGGTTTTTTTGTTAGGATCATGTCGAAGGATTTGTTTAGGCAATCTATTAATATAAATCTAATAGTTAGATAATAAGAATCTAATATATTTTTAAAGGTAGTGATCGTACTTATTGACTATGATTTTTTTCAAATGAAACTGACATATTTCATTATCATAGACCTAGTATACAAAGGAGACATTTTTAAATGGAAGCAAAATAGATGGTTGTGCTAATGGCCATGCCTACCTTATTTAATCAATATGCATAAAATGTTTGGTCCTTAGCATCTATGAATAATAAGGTCACCTCAAAATCTTAGAATTATAAAGAAAAACTACAATCTCTATATTATAAGGGACTAGAAAAATCCCAAAATATATACAATCATCAAAGATTAAAAGATGAAATCTGAAAAACTGTTATTGGTCTCAAAAAATGGAATTATGTATATATTTTTTTAATTCAGTATAAATGTAATACTAATTGTTAGATGAGTAAGCAAGAAAGTAAAGGCATGCACAAATATATGTTGTGCATGTGATTGCTTTTTTTTAATGGAAATATATTAGCATGCATAGAAGTCCACACATTTGCCTTTATATAGAGGATTACAATGATTTGAGGAAGCATACATCTAACTACAAGCCTCCTTTAGCTAAGTAGCCACGTGTTAGGGCATCCACTTTGTCAAATTCACCCAGGGGTGGAATCTAGCCCAAACACACCTCCAAATGTTTGCACCTTGATAGATGACTTTTTATATCTCATACTATCACCCTCACCAATTGTGCTCAACCGATTGAGCTACAATTGTTTGGCAGTTGCTTGATTTTTTTTATAGAACCATGTTGGAGGTTTTGTTTTGGTACAATTTATTAATTAATAAAATTTAATATTTAGATAATAATAATCTAATTCTTTTTTCAAGGTAGGGAGTTCATAGTTATTGATTTGTATTTCTCAATTGTAGTGTCGTATTTCAACATAGCAAATCCGGTACAAAAGGGACACATTTTTAGATGGAAGTAAAATAGATGGTTGTGCTAATGAGCATGCCTATCTTATTTGATAAATATGCATAAAGCATTCATGTCCTGAACATTAATGAATAATAAGATCATTTCAAAATCTTAAAACTAAAAAGAAAAAAATAGAATCCCCATATAACAAGAGATGATACAAATTCTAAATGATATAAAAAACCATCAAAACTTACAAAATGTGAAGAAAATACTAGTCTAAAAAACTATTGGTCTCAAAACATGGAATTATGTATGCCAATAACATATTATGGAATTATTGAGAGGAGAGTCAGGAGTTTAGTCCAGTGACAAGGAGTTTAGTTCTTGATTAACTGGATAATTTAACTATCATTTGCACGTGATAAGGTGCAATGGATGAGTAAGTAGGATGATAAGGGGATGCATAAATAGATGTTGTTGATGTTTGGAATATATGTTTGGTTGTCTATGTATAGCGCTAAAATTGTCGATTCATGCAATAACTCAGTTAGATCTCAACCACAAAAAGATCAATGCTAAAGCAATACAATCTTCCTAACATCAAGATAGAATAATGAAACAATTGAAATGCATAAACAATATTCAATGAAATCAATACTATATGTAAACCAATATAAAATATCTCTTGTGCTTCTCTTTCACAATGCAATGTAGGGTCTCAAATTGTGCTTAATTGGACAACATGAGAATTTGAAAGTATGTGGTTACAAATTATGAGAATTAACTCTTCTTATATAGACATTCTGGATTTCAATCAAGATTCTCTAAGGGCCCGTTTGGGTGCTAGAATACCATATCCTAGATATGGTCAATTCCGGAAGATGCTGCATATTCAAGAAGATGCTTATCCTCAAAATGAAATTTGGAATATGGTCTGACCCGTTTGGTTCACCCGGAAGATGAATGAGAAGATGCATAAGGAATTTTAATTCTTTATTTTTTAATTTCTTTGAATATGGTTTGTGTATATATACACACATGCACACATGTGTATATATACATACACACATGTGTATGTATATACATACATGTGTATATGTGTATATACACACATGTATACACATATACACACATACACACATACACACATGTGTGTGTATACACACATTTGTGTACATATACACACATACACACGTGTGTCTATACACACATACATGTGTGTGTGTATACACACATGTGTGTATATACACATACAAGTGTGTATCCATGTATACACATATACACACACATACACACATGTGTGTATACACATATACACACACATATATATATATACATACATATACACACGTGTGTATATATACACACCATACATATACACATACAAGTGTGTATCCATGTATACACATATACACACATACACACATTTGTGTATATATACACATATATACACACATGTGTATATACACACACCATACATGTGTGTATATATAGACATATACACATGTGTGTATATACACATATATACACACATACATGTATGTATATATACACACATATGTGTATATACACACATACATGTATGTACATATACACACATGTGTATATATACACACATAAGTATATACACACACACACACATATATATATACATCCTTATAGCAATATAATATACATCTTTATAGTCACAGATCCCACAAAATATTAAATTTGCTTTTTTAAAAATTGGAATTGGAATTCGAAATTCCAATTCCACCTATTTAGGTGGAAGATGATATTCCCATTTTGGGGGCAAAATGAGAATTTCGGAATTCCAATTCCATTTTTTTCCAAGGACCCAAACATGGAATTTGGCATTATCCAGAATTAGATAATGCCAATTCCAGTCCAATTCCTGCTACCAAACGGGCCCTAAATGAGGAGATGAGTGAAAGTGATTAAAAAATAAATTGGGTTTGATTGAAGAGTTGAACTCAATTGATAGGAAATTGAAGTGAATATATTGACTTGTTAACTCATTTGATTATGAGTGAGCTGATTTTGATTAGACAATGGACTGAATTGATTGAGAGATGACTAAATAGATAATTTATTAGTCAAAAAAATAGATTGGACAAAGGACTAATTAGGTTGAGTAGAGAACTGAAGATTGACCAATTTGAAAAAGTGATCGAATAGTTAGGAAAGATGATTGAATAGTCAGACTGAGACGTAGTGTTAGTTAGAACTAGAAGAGTAATTAGAATTAAATAAATTAGAAAATTCATTTAATTGCACATGTGGATAATAAATAAATAAATTGTCATTTATTTAATTTTAGGAGAATGATTTAATTAATTGTAATTATTATATAATAATGATAATGATGAATATATTAATTAAATAATATAATTACTTAATTAATTGTGAATATAAGAGATTAATTAAATAATAACATTTAATTAATTAATTAGTAGAAGAGTATAATTAGACACTAATAATTAAATAATTAATTAAAATTATCCTATTATGGGAATTAGAGGGAACTGCTAAATTTTAAATTTAAATATAGTGGAATGACTCTAATTAATTAAATAATAAGTAGTATTTAATCAATTTAGACGAAAGATAGTAAAGTTGTTACACACAGGCAACACGTCAATTTTAGGTGTCTATATTTTTCCCCTCTTGGAGACAATGCGTTTTTAGGCATTGTTTCAAAGATAAAGTAATAAAAACATGCTACCTATGATGTCGTGATACTAACTAGGTATCATGGTGCCCTCTCAAAAAATTAAGCAAAAAATACAATGGAGGGCTCAATTTGTTGAAAAAGTGTCTAGGATCGTAATGCAATTGATGGTTTGGAGAAAAGAGATTAGACACAAAAGTTATAAGTTGCAAAAGGTAAAAATCTTCATGGCCAATATAAATGGTTTAGGTGCATGTCCATCGAGGAAGGCTTGGAAGGGTATAAATAGGTCATTAGGGGGTCATTTCTAAGGTCATTTGCACTCTAGAGCTTTAAAGATACTAGTGGAGAAGGAGTCTTTGAGCGAGATTGCAGAGCTATGACAGGATACAAGGATGGCGTGCATATTAGCAAGAAGATCAGGACATACTAGTGTTCACAGGGCACGTCAACACCTGTACGTATGTGTTATTTGGTGTATTTTTTCCTTATTTTGCATTCTTTTTCTAGGACTATGTCGATTAGGATCATAATCAAGTTGCATGTGTAGGGCATTTTTGCCTCAAATGTAGTCGGATTCATCACAATTGTGGCCAATTGGTGTAGAGGATAGGGTAGTGGGCTCTTGATAAATGGAAGGATTAAAATTATTTAGGGAAATACAAGGTAAAGGACACCCTTCCCAAATAACTCAAAATGAGATTTCAACCCAAAAACTTGACTCAATGTTTCTAATGCCACAAGAGACCTAATTCAACCAAATTCAAATGGAATCAACTGATTGGGAGTCATATTCTATGGATTATGCACAAAGTCCTTGAAATTTGCTAGGAGACCTTATTCACTGTTTTAGGACATCAACGACCTTCCAAAACCCATAACTCCAAATTTTTTTGAATCACTTGGTGAACAAATGGGGTTTTCAAACACCCTTTATCAATATTGACAACATATACAAAGCAAGAGGTAGGTTGTTTTTGTTAGAATTCAACCACCAAGATCCATTGCATGCAAAATAACTTGTTACAAAAGCAAAGCTTGGAGACAAGAATGTTCTGAAAGACAAAATGTTCATTCAGAGAGGGAATAATAAAATACAAAGAGATCAATCCTTATAAAGGAAATCGAACACCAAGAAGGTGGAGAAACCTCGGTTGCATTAATAATTAATAAAGAATTAATGATTGCATGCCTAAAGTTTAGCTTAAGTGAACAGGAGATAAAAAGGTGACTTAAATAATTAAATCAATAATTATTTAATTAATAAGTGAACATAGAATACCTTTTTACTCTAACACCCCCCCTTAAGATAAACTTAGGGAGAGGCTAAAACCTAGAATAAACTACTGAAAGTAGTAAATTTGGGTCTCAACAACAAGGCCTGATCAGGTACCCAATCACAATCAAATATTTGTAAAGTGGAGAAATAGAGAAAACCACATGGGAAAAAACTCTACTACAAAAAGAGATGGAAAAAACCATGTTAAAAAATAATGGCTCAGGAGACTCTCTCAAAACCATAAGTACAACCAACTCCCCCATGAGAGAGGATCAAGGCTCTAAAGCCCCCCAGAATGATAGAACCCCTGTGTCGATGATTAGACCAATGTGGCTCCACTGTGGAAGAAATAAAGGCACTGGACGAAGAAGAGGAAACCCCTGAATGTGAGGAGAAACTGGAAGGCCTAGCTAATGCTCAAAAGAGAATGCATGAGACTCCCGCAATGGAATCTCCAATGAAGGTGGACCAATAGATGTGATGAATCTATCATCTAAGAGGAGATGAATATCCTTGAGTATGTCCTACACAACTACAGTAGGTGGATCGATGCATGGAGCGATAATGTCTGGCAAAGTTGAGGAGGAATCCTGATGAATAGATGTAAACTCAACATGAGGTGGAGGTGTAGAAGTTAGAAAACTAATCTCTGGAACTATACATAAGTTCAAGTGACCCGAATTCACTTCAATAGGATCTCGTGAAAAAGGAGAGCTATTATCCGACATTGGAGATGGTGGACCAAAATGAGAGAAGGGGTACAAGGGGGAAGAATGATCAACTGTCCCTATAGCAATAATATTGCCTGTCTCACTGTCTCTTATGTGTACTAGATCTGGAGTAAACTCAACTGTCCTCCTTGTCTCACTGTGAGTAATTTGATAGATAGAGAGAAGGTTAGAGGACAAAGATGGAAGACATAGTACATCATGGAATGCACCATCATAAATGTCAATAGAACCTTTCACACATATAGTCATAACAATGTTATTCCCCATCAAAATGTGTGGGGTAGGAGAAGCCTCAAAAGAATAGAATAAACCCTGGGAAGATGCCATATGGTGTGAAGAACCTGAATCCAGTAGCCATCTAGAAGAGGGAGGTATAGCGGTTTCACATAATGCATGACCCTTTCCTAAGTCCTTTCTATCTGTCTGAAGTGATGATGAAGAAGAAGACCCATGAGAAGTAGAAGAAGAAGGAATATCAATGTGGCTCTTCTGAAGAAGATCTTGCAAATTAGAAATTTTCTTTTCATATCCATATATCTTTTTCTCATAACAACGAGACTCATCATGAGTGCCTTGTTTAAAATAAGCACATTTAGGTCTTTTTGTATTCAATTTTTCCCCCTTAGGAGAAGGTGAGACAAAGGAGTGTTGAGAACTAGAATCCTTCTTAGACTCTATGGTTGATGAATTTTGTTTCTGCTCTTGCTTCCCTGAAGATGGGTGAGCTACCAATGCATGGTTCTGTGATCTAGTGAGAGAATCAAGCTGAAATAGATTTGCTTTCTCATGAGTCAAACGGTCACAAAACACATCAAAAGTAGGCATGGTAAATCTTGGACCCTAAGAATCCATGGTAGAATGGAATATAGAAGAGAATATTTTAAAAGAACCACGAAGCTTGGAAAGTATCAGATAAATACACTCTATATTTGTCTTATTCCTTCCACAACTATGTAAGAGGGACCTCGTTGATTTGAATTTCATTAAGAAATCCTGAATAGAGGAAAATGTCTCAAGAGCCATGTATGTCAATTCTGCTTTGTTCTAAAGTACCCGAAACTCATTTAATGTGTCAAAGAGAGTCTGAAACTTCTCCCACATCTCAATAGGAGTATCACAACTATTAAGGTGAAAAAATAAAACTATTTAAAACATGAAAAGAAAGAACACCCATGGCCTCATCCATCTTGTTTCTGTGCTACATGATGTTGTAAGGACGAGTCAAAATGGGATGAATAGTATCCAAACAAGACCATAACCCACATGATCGGAGAAGCCTAGTCATACGGGATTTCCACAAATGATAATTATGTGGTGTGAGAAGCTCAATTGATGTTGAATCTGCCATGTCATACCTTAAGCCTACTTTATTTTATGTTTTCTTTCAGAACTAGATAGAAGATGCAGAAGGGTTTGTGTTTTATGTGTTGGAATGTTCTGGTTTTGCTGAGATATATGACAGAAAAACTAGAATGAAACACCCCCACATAGAGAGAGAAACCAAACCCCAGTACAATTGAGAAGCTAGAAGAAGAAACACTGAAATAAGGCTACACAATAAATGAGTAAAATACCTGGAACTTTCCCCCAAAAAGATCTTCGATCTAAAGCAGGCTCGTAAAGAGATTTTCAACACCTGTTCGTGAGTCAAAAATGGAGTCTGTATGCTCATTCTAGAGGCTTGGAAGCATTGAAAAGAAGGGCTCTCTTTGAATGGAAAAAAGCCAGTAAAATAGAAAAATATCAAAATGAAACCCCTGCCAAAATCTTCGTCTTGAAAACAAATTTATGACGCTATCTCGTTTGAAAAAAATGGCCTCCGTTTTCTCAAGTTATGAGCAAACACCGAAGACTACTCCAAAACAAGAAAAGAACCAAGAAAACCAAATTGTCATGCAAAATTTAATTTTTTTTTTCTCAAAAAAATGCTGGCATGAATTTCGAGGAAGCATGGAAATCAAGGCGGCATGAAAACTGAGGCATTTTTTGCCTCAAAAAATGTGCCAAGGTCGTGCATGCAAAAAAGAGGGCCCAGATTTCAGCAGTGTCCAAATTGGACATGCCTTATATGAAAATAGGGGTTTTGGGGCATTCCGGGTGCAACCCAGATGTTGGTTTTTGCTCAAAGTTCCCCAAAAAATAAATCATCCCAAAATCCACTAAAATCTGAGAGAAAAAACTTGAAACCCTGGGAGCTCCAAAAACTTCAAAAACTCAAGAATAGGCTGCAATAGCAAGGCTCTCATACCATGTTAGAATTCATAGAATTCAACCACCAAGATCCACCACATGAAAAATAACCTGTTACAAAAGAAAAGCTTGGAAACAAGAATGTTTTGAAAGACAAAATGTTCATTCAGAGAGGGAATAATAAAATACAAAGAGATCAATCCTTATAAAGGAGATCGAACACCAAGAAGGTGGAGAAACCTAGGTTGCATGAATAATTAATAAAGAATTAATTATTGCATGCCTAAAGTTTAGCTTAAGTGAACAGGAGATAAAAAGGTGACTTAAACAATTAAATCAATAATGATTTAATTAATAAGTGAACATAGAAATACCTTTTTACTCTAACAATTTTGGACCATACTATGTTGTTACAACTTTGAGACCTCAAAACTACATAAAAATAGGAAAAATTACAAAGGAAATAGATCATAAACTTAACCCAAAGACTCCCTCTCTTGGACAGTGGTTAATTATGTCCTAAAACACCCAAATATGAAAGGAATTAGTCTCAGACCCTTGGGAACATCAAAATCCCCCAATCAAGCTCCTAAACCCCCCAAAACTAGGGCTTCTCCAATCTGGACTCTCCAAGTGGAATTCCAACCAACCAAAGGTGGATTCACCATCCTTTCATCATAACTAAGTGCTACCAATCATAAAAAGTTCTCCTCATGAGGCCCAGTATGCTACTGCAATAGCTATGCAAGCATTTCCTTGTTCCTTAACCCTGCAATAGTCATCAAATGGAGATCACCTACAATATCTGATGGATTTAATTGCATATTTAATGTTAGACATCTATAATACACATGTGTGATTCATCCCCAAGTCACAATGATTACAAAAAGGAGATGAATCTCAATCCATTCTTCTAAACCAGTGCAAAACTATTCTCTATCAAGGTACAGTCAGGGACTTTCAATGTAAAATCAATACAAATGAATTGAAAATAGATTTATAGAGGTTCTAAAACACACATTAATGTATGCTCAATGAATTAGACTCATTAAAACATTCAAAAATCAAGAAATTTGCAAAAAACTACCACTTTTATTTCTCAAACTTGTGTAGTCTGTACAATCTTTGTACCAAGCTGTATTGTCTCTCTTCCCTACCATGGGCCAATCAAATATGATGCCTAGTAACCATATCAACCAACTCCAATTGGTTTTTTTTATTACAATTACATTTAACCATTAAAACTCGTTTCCCTCCTAAACTAAGTAACCGTTAAGATTCAAATATTTGAATTCTTAACTTACAAATTATTGAAATATAAGCGTTCTAAATTATTGAATTCTACTTCTAGGGTCCAAATGAATCCCTTAGAAACTTCTAAATCCTAATTAGACCCTTTGAGCACTATTGGCCCACCTTACAAATTTTTGATGTCCTAGTCCTCTACTTGGACAAATAGGACTTGACAATATTTCATTGCATTCCTTATTACAAATTGTCATTATTGGTTCCAATACACCCCAATTCACATTTAGGGATGACTTTGACCATCTTCCTTTGATTGGATCCATGGTGGCCCTAGGTGTCTTCATAGGTGCTCCTGCACCATACACCCCACCTTGGAAAAAGTTCTTGTCCCAAGAACTAAGGATCTTGGTCTTCCTTCCACCCATCCTCCTTGAAGGTGGTCTTCCTCTCTTCCCTTGATCAGGTCTCTGATATGATAACAACTCCCTTCTGCTATCCTTCCAACCTGCACTCAAAGAGTTAGAAACAAAGAAATAAGATTATTCATATTAAAATTTGTCATCATGCTTGTCAAATTTCTGTTGTGGAGAGTGAACGTGTGGCTTCAAAAACTATCCTTGAAACTCATTTTTATGATCAGATAGACCCCTCCTTGTGTCCTTCAATGACACCTCTAAAATTTTATTCATTTCTTTCTCCAAAGGACACCACATGGTGCCAATAAGGACACCATCTTCATGTCGTATTTGTTTTTTCATAGGCAATGCCTCATGACTGTCTAGAAACTCATCTTTCAAGACCAATAAGTGGTCTTAGACTGTTGCTCTGTAGTCACAACATTCTCATGCTTTGGAACCTACAAATCAACATATGTTTTTTCACCAAAGACAATGATGCTACCAACTTCTTCTACTTGGCTTGGAATAGGTTTAAGGGTGAATTTTCTTCCTTCCTTGTGCACAACATACACATTCTTCAAGCCATAATGGATGGTCTGCCTTGAAGCCTGCCATGGTCTCCCTAAGATGATGTGGCAACATGTCATGGGAACTATATCACATAGAACCCTATCAACATAACCCCCAATTGAAAAATATATGTATGCATGCTCCTTAATCACAATATTCTAATCATTACTGACCCAAGAGGCCCTATATGGTCTACCAATAGGAAATTTAGTTAAGTTTAACTTATTAACCATCTCATAGGATACTAGATTGTCAAATGAACCAAAATCTATGATAACTTTGCATATTTTCCATAGCATTTACAATTTGTTCAAAAAATAGATACCTTGGGTATATGTTGAATAGGTGGCCTTCCCATCAAGAGGCACTCACCTTCTTCAGGGTATGCATAATAATGGTGTGTTTGTTCTTCCTCTTGTTGTTTACTATCTTCTTCTCCTTAGATCAAATGCACCCTCTTGTCATTCTTCTTAGCTTCTCTTTCAGGACACTTGTAGAATGGGTGCCCTTCTTCACCACACTTATAACACTTTCCAGGAAAACTCTTTCCTCTACCACTTCTTTGTTCTCCTTTCTGATCTGTGACTTTCTCTTTACCCAACTCATTCTATCCTTGGCTTGGATTTACTCCTTTGCCCTTGCTTTGTTGCCCTTTTGAACTTCCTTGCCTCTCTTGCCTTCTTCTAAGCTTGTCTTTTGCTTTCATTGCCAACTTGTAGCAATCTTCAAGATTCCTTGGTGTGGCCATGCTCATTTCATCTTGGATATTGTACCTCATCCCTCCAGAATTTCTAGCCACCTTCTCTTCCACATCTTCATCATGAGAGGCTCTGATGTCAAGCTTGTGGAATTCCTCTATATACCTTTGGACATCCATGTCCTTCTGCTTCAACCCTTGAATCTTCTTGAAGAGTTGAACCTTGTAGTCCTTAGGTAAAAAAATCTCCCTCTTTTTTTCCATCATTCTAGGCCATGATGTGATCTTTGGTAGGGTTTTCTTCCACCTTTCTGATTGTAGGCAGTCCCACCACAACAATGCATGACCCTTAAGCCTTTCTTTTGTAATCTTCACTTTATGGTTGTCTTCAATGTCCTCACAATCAAAGTGATTCTTAACAGAATTGAACCAATCAAGGAGAAATTCCTCATACATTGGGATCTATGTTTTGACTCTAGATTCTCCTCCTTTAACTACCTTCAGAATCTTAACTAGTCTAGCATCCTCAGGATCCACCTTTCTTTAACAGGTTCTTGTTCTGCTTCATCTTCTTCATCATGAGGGCCTGAACCCCTCTTCTCAACAAGATTGGTCAACCTTTCAATCACTTCTTCCAATCTTTTGTTCTTTTCTTCTTGCTCTATGACCATCTTAGCAAGCTCCATGTTTTTCATCTTTGAAGGCATGTTTTGAGCCTCTTCTTCAAACTCTTCTCTAGACATGCACACCTAGTCTTCCCCCCCAAAGCTCTTACTTTCTCTAATACCACTTGGTGCAGAGGATAGGGTAGTGGGATCTAGACAAATGGAAGGATTAAACTTATTTAGGGAAATACAAGGTAAAGGACACCCTTCCCAAATAACTCAAAATGATATTTTAACCCAACAACTTGAATCAAGGTTTCTAATGCCACAAGAGACCCAATTCAACCAATTCAAAAGGAATCAACGGATTATGGAGTCAGACTCTATGGATAATGCACAAAGTGCTTGAAATTTTCTAGGAAACCTAATTCACTATTTTAGGACATCAGTGACCTTCCAAAACCCATAACTCCAAAAACTTCTGAATCACTTGGTGAACAAATGGGGTTTTCAAACACCCTTTATCAATATTGACAACATATGCAAAGCAAGAGGTAGGTTTTTTTGGACCATACTATGTTGTTACAACTTTGAGACCTCAAAACTACACAAAATTGGGCAAAATTACAAAGGAACTAGATCATAAACAACCCAAAGACTCCCTCTCTTGGACAATGGTTAATTATGTCCTAAAATAGCCAAATATGAAAGAAATTAGTCTCAGACCCTTGGGAACATCAAAAGCCCCAAATCAGGCTCCTAAACCCTCCAAAACTAGGGATTCTCCAATTTGGACTCTCCAAGAGGAATTCCAACCAAACAAAGGTGGATTCACCATCCTTTCATCATAACTAAGTGTTTCCAATCATAAAAATTTCTCTTCATGAGGCCCAATATGCTACTGAATAGCTATGCAAGCATTTCCTTGTTCCTTAACCCTACAACAATCATCAAATGGAAACCACCTACAACATATGATGGATTTACTTGCATGTTTAGTGTTAGAAATCTATAATACACATGTGCGATTTATCCCAAAGTCATAGTGATTACAAAAAGGGGATGAATCTCAATCCATTCTTCTAAACGAATGCAAAACTATGCTCTATCAAGGTACAGTCAAGGACTTTCAATGCAAAATCAATACAAATGAATTGAAAATGGATTTATATAGGTTCTACAACACACATTAATCTATGTTTAATGAATTAGTCTCATTGAAACATTCAAAAATCAAGAAATTTGCAAAAAACTACCACTTTTATTGCTCAAACTTGTGCAGCCCGTACAATATATGTACCAGGCTGTACTATCTCTCTTCCCTACCATGAACTGATCAAATATGATGGCTAGTAACCATATAAACCAACTCCAATCGGTTTTGTTTGATTACAATTGCATTTAACCATTAAAACTCATTTCCCTCCTAAATTAAGTAACCGTTAAGATTGAAATATTTGAATTCTTAACTTACAAATTATTGAAATATAAGCATTCTAACTTATTGAATTCTACTTCTAGGGTCCAATTGAATCCCTTAGACACTTCTAAATCCTAATTAGACCCTTTAAGCACTATTGGCCCAACTTACAAATTTTTGATGTCCTAGTCCTCTACCTGGACAAATAGGACTTGACAATATTTCATTGCATTCGTTATTACAAATTATCATTATTGGTTCCAATACACCCCAATTCACATTTAGGGATTACTTTGACCCTCTACCTTTGATTGGATCCATGGTGGCCCTAGGTGTCTTCATAGGTGCTCCTGCACCACCAATTCAACGCAATTATTTTATCTCAGGATAGACATAAAAAATTATGACCAAGCCACGATTGATAATAAAGTGATGCACTTATAAGACAAAAATGACACACTTGTCTTAGGGCTTATACACACTAGCTATAGGGATTATGCACACTTGTTTGAGTGAATTTATGCAAATGATTTTCAGATAGGATATGTCAATTGAGATGCATTTGATGGATTAGTTCGATGCCATTGCTTTGATTTAATAGTATGCAATATATTTAATGCATTTTGACATGTATGATATATAAGATAGTGTAGATGCATTGTTGGATTTTTTTTACTTACATTTCAATTGACTAGGTGATTGCATTTTTATATGTAGATTAGAGACTAAGTTTTGATCACTCAAGATAATCATCTCGAGATGCTCACATATAGAAATAGATTGGATGTAGATGAGCGTGAGCACCTAGAGAGCATATTGTTGCTTCATATCACCTTTATGCCCAATATTGGGGAAAATAGGGGCCTGATCACTGCATTTTTCAAGAAAAGTCTCGTAGAGACTTATTCCTTCCTCTTACCGACGCGAGAGTGTAGTGTGACTCTAGAGGATGTATACCAAATTCTATGAATTCCTATTCGACAGGAGAGGGTCATGTAATAATTACAAATAGGGAGAGAAACACTATGTGACCTATTTAATTGTAGTGTTATAGACCTAGGGATCAGTCATTATAAGATCAGATGGTAGGATATGCATGACTATGATGACTACTTTGGAATTTTATGTGGGGTAGTGGCTGGGGTAGTGGTTCTTGATAGGAGAGGGCATGTATTTCCTATTGGGTGGGGGAAGATGGTGACCAATATGTGACTTAGGGGGACTATTTATGATTAGGGGCCATGTGTAATGACTATGTTGTATCATTAGATGCATGCCATTTCTTATCACGGAGCACAATCACTAGGTTGTAGTGTTACTTTATTACAGGTCTAGTCTTTTGAGCACATAGTCACATTTCATCCTACTTTTAACAGACCATGGATTCAGCTAGGGTAGGAATATGCATGTTATTATGAGTTAGTAGTACATCATCAGTTGGGACATACCTGATACTGGCGAAATTTATTGGATACATTGAGGGATTTCACCTAGAGACCATATATTGGGTGCCCTATGTGGGATGGTGCAATAGACCACTTAAATTTTTGTAGGCAAGAGTGGTACTTGATTGGGCGGATGACATAGTCCCAAAGGATTATTGAGATACAACTCCTAGATATGATACTAAGACAATTCATAGAGAGATAGCGAGTTCCAGTTGGTTCTTCTTACTTTTCTTGTTGTGCTAGGGATGTTAGAGGATGGGGACCAATGATCCCCATAGATATAGTGGTTGCATTGTTTACTAATCTGGAACCTCATTGGAGATCAGATATGGTGGATGTAGGGACTACTGCAGAGTATGATGCATGGTGGTTTATCCAAAGAGCTATTCCCTACACTAAACCAGGGTGTACCAATTCCTATAGATATGGTCTACTTAATTAGATAGCACTAGAGGAGATACAAGAGACAATGTAAAATGGGTGGATAAGGTGTATGAGGATGGAGGGTGATATGGAGGGAGGGATGGAGGATGAGATGGACGATGAGGTAGGAGAGATGGAGGATAGGATGGATGAGGGGATGGAGATGATGGGGTGATGAGGATGATATGGGTGGTGGAGCTATTGTTGTAGGTGCTCCAGTGGATGCCCCATTAGTTAGGGTGGAGGTGAGAGGAGATGAGCCAATGTAGGAGGATGTGGAGGTGGATGTGATAGGGGATAGTGAGGAGGAGGAGATAGAGAGGGAGTATAATAGTGGGTCTATCTCGTTAGAGGGGTATGATGACATGGAGGAGGGTGATGACACACAACTTATGAATGTTGCAATGGGGGTTAGATGAGGTTGTATAGGATGTACCCATCTGGGAAATAAACAAGGCTATTGAAAGAGTGTTGATGGATGTTGAACCAGATAATTCTTAATCTCCCAAACCAAAGGCTAATAAACCCAAAAATATTCAGATCGGAGAATCCTCAAAGTCTGCACAAATACATATTGAACCTTCTAAGGATGAGGACAGTAACAGTCAGTTCTATAGTATAGTAAAGAAACTAGATTTATATATAGCTGGTGTACCTATGTCTTTGGACACCTCACAATATGTTGGTGACCCTTTTCAAGGGAATTCCATTAGTGTTCCTAAGGTAGATGGTAGTAATGGACAAAGAACACTCAATATGATAGATCTTGGCACATTGATTGGGGGAGAAATGAAATATGTTGTTGAGGAAAGAAAGAATGAGGAAGTAGAACAAGGTATAGACAAAGAGCTATAGGAAATTATGGTTGAGGAAAATAAAGAAGATGACATTAAGATTGAAGCTGGGCAAGAAATAGAAATACCCATCTCTATTAAGGAGACATCTACTTCTTCAACTCTATTCAACTCTATTGTTGGAAAGTGAAAATGAGCCTCTGAATACTAATGTTTATGGTTTGGATGAGGATGAATTAATGAAGTTGTCCATCGTGGCCTTTTCTAAAGCTAATATGAAATCTAAACATAATACATAGAAGAAGACAAAGGTATTGGACAGGGCAATAAATATAATAAACAAACTTCCTCCCCATAATCTTTATTACTCTTTTCTTTGATCTCAGTAGGGCTTAATTGCTTTAATAATTATGTTATGTTCTTTTCATGATATTACATGGAACATTTTCTCTATATATTTTACCCTTATATTATCATCTTCTTCAAGATTTAATTGCTTCCTTACTTATAATCTATCAAACAACTCTTTTGGAATGCTACCATCTAGCTCTATCAAGTTTTTCTTGAATACTTGCATATAATTTATGACTATATCTTCAATCAAAATTTTATTCTCATTAATGTATCTTTCATAGTATTTGGATAGTTGATTGATCTTACCTTGTTCAATTATTCTTTTGGTCAGTATTTTCAAATCAGGTTTCCCTAGCTGTCTCTCTACAGGATTTTCTTGCACAATATCTTCATCTTTCTTCTTAGTTCTCTCCTGTTCAATATTCTTTTCTTATGTCTTCTACTTCTTAGGTGGAGATTCTTGTTGAAGCTTAGAGGACCTTTCTCTCCTCACAGGAATCTTTGCTACCTTCTTTATTTCAGTCATTTGTCTTTTCTGCGATGACCTTTTGGGTGGTGAAGGGGTAGTACTAGGAACAATGACCACAATAAGAGGTGAATCAACAACCTCTACAACTTCATAAGGTGGAAGGGTTGCAAGAGCAGTGCTCACCAACCCAAAGGCTCCAGATGTTGTCTTCTTCCTTACCTCTTTCATCTCTTCTATGCTTATACCTACTTTCTCTGCAAGATCATCAACCATTTTCTCAATCTTCCTTTTTCTCTCTGCCCTAGTAATTTCTTCTCTAGTCTTAGGAAACTTCTCTTCATAGGTTCCCCATCTCTCTTCACTAGAGTCAATCTCAGAAGATAACACATTTTAAACTTGTATGGTGATAAATTTTGTACTAACCTCATATCCCATAGGATAACACCATTTCTTCCTAGGTTCCACTTCTTCGAAGAATATACAATTACTCTCAACCATGAAATAGATTGTATCCTTGTACTTCTGAACTACTTCTTTAGGAATTCTGAACCTTTCCCTCATTTCTCTCTAAAATATCTTGAACATGCCAAAGAGTTATTCATCTACCCATTTACTATTTTATGTTAGAGTAGTCGAGTATTGCTAATAATTAAATCAGTTAATTATTAGTTATCTACTCTTAGCTTAAGTTAGACTTAGGAAAGTTTCTATTTCCTAGTAGTTTCCCTTTTAGGGTTTCGGTATCCTTTATAAGGATTCACCGCTTTGTATTTCATCAAGGAGATTGTATTTCATTTTCATTGTTGAATATAGAAGATTAATTCTGTCAACATGTTTTTGCAGTCTCTGGCCTATCGGCCGCCTTAGCTTTCTCTCTTCTGTCTTCTTTCTTGTAGCAGTGTTTGCATGCAGGTTTCTTGGGAAGATTTGATGCTTATCAAATCCTACATGGTATCAGAGCCATCTTGCTACTGGCTGTTCAAGTTTTATTGAAGCTTTCAGACTTTGAGGGTTTCAGAGAGTTTTTCCAGTGTTTTTTGTTGTTTTTTAGGGGCAAGCTTTGGTTATGGTCACTTTGGGCTCAAACGGACATTGCCATTGAGCTCAGAGGACCCCAAAACCCCAGAAACGACATAAAATTTGTCCATTTTGGACTACTGGGCTTTGAGGCAAAAAATTTTGGTTTTTGTGCCGTACGACACAAAAATCGAGGCAAAAAAATTAAAAAATCTTCAAAAAAACCAATTTTAAATGGTTTTTTGGTTAACTATTCAGCGCGGCCAACTATTTTTCAAAGGCGCCGCCCAGCGGCCACCTGCCGCTCGCCTCCCGGGCTCCGCCTTCCTCCTGCAGCCATTGCCCCCGCAGCCCCCGCTTTGCCGCTCCGCGGCCCCTCCGGCGTTTCCCCTCTGCGCCGCCCCTGCGGCCGCTCCGACATCGTGATGCTCCGCCGAACAGTCACCAAGGCACCGCTCTGTCGGCGGTACCGCCTGGGTTCGCCACCCTCGCGCCGCCCGGGGGACTATTTAGCCCCCGGGGGCCTTTCTACGCAGCGGGTGGTCATATGGGTGACCGCGGGCCCCAGTTTTGGCCCCCTGGGTGTGCCATGCGCCCAGGGGCCTTTTTTTTTTAGCCCCTGGGGCTTCTGTTGGCCCTTTTGGAGCAATTTTGATCCTACCTGTCTGTTTTCGCTCTACAGGGAGCATACGGGGGTCTTTTTCTGACTTCCATATACCATCGGAAAGCTCTTTCCAAGCACTTTCCGATGGTGGAGGTTAGGGTTTTTGGTTCCACCATTTCAATAGCGGTTTTTTGCTGTTTAAGTCTGATGTCTTTCTTTGCCTTTCGGGAGTCATATCTGGCTCATCCGGACTCCTTTTTTGGCAAATGAGATATCGTCGGAAAGTTGGTTCAGTGTGCTATTCAGTGGCAGAGGTTATTTTTCCAGATTCTACTCTGATTTTTCACTCATCCACATTTGGCAGTTTATGCCCTCTGGTGGTGTGCTTGGTTCTACAGGTCCGGGGATCTCTTCTTCTGAGTTCATAGTTCACTCTTCTTTCTGACTTCTGAGCTTGCATGCTCTTTCTGTTGCATCATTGTTCTGTAAACACACTGAGATAAATTGCCTTCTTCTGCTTTTTTGGATCTTGTTCACCTGGTTCAGTTTTAGTACTCACACTGTGTTATAAAGTGCCATGGGGGGTTATGATGCATTTGCCGCTTTAGGCGCATCCACTTTTGTCAAGTGAGCGTACCTTCCATGAAATTAGCCCATGTAGTGTGTCTGTGACATCGCCCTTTATCCTGTGTGTGTGCTTCTGTTGCACTGTTGGTGTTCCTAGTTCTTCTTCTGCAACTATTTCTGGTACTGCATTTCAGTGTTCCTGTCACCTCTCCTGGTTCAGCATTATGGGGGGGGTCCACCTGTTGGTTCTATTGCTTCCTGGTTCGATTGATCAGCTCTTTAGACATGATCATGCACTTTAGTGGGGGTTCCAGCAGTATCTTCTGACAGAGTTTTCAGACATGCTTCGGAGATGCTTCTTGCTCTTTTCTTGTTCCTTTCTCTGGGACATCTTTTCCCTTTATGTTTTGGGT
>MU226820.1:566313-582357 GCA_018584345.1 Thuja plicata
TTTTCCCTTTATGTTTTGGGTACCTGATCAGGCCTAGTTGCTGGGACCCATCTTTCCTGCTTTCTGCAGTAGTTTAGCTTTTTTTCTTCTCCCTAAGTTACACTTAAGGGGGGGTGTTAGAGTAGTCAAGTATTGCTAATAATTAAATCAGTTAATTATTAGTTATCTACTCTTAGCTTAAGTTAGACTTAGGAAAGTTTCTATTTCCTATTAGTTTCCCTTTTAGGGTTTCAGTATCCTTTATAAGGATTCACCGCTTTGGATTTCATCAAGGAGATTGTATTTCATTTTCATTGTTGAATATAGAAGATTAATTCTGTCAACATATTTTTGCAGTCTCTGGCCTATCGGCCGCCTTAGCTTTCTCTCTTCTGTCTTCTTTCTTGTAGCAGTGTTTGCATGCAGGTTTCTTGGGAAGATTTGATGCTTATCAAATCCTACATTTTATCTTCTATAACTATTGGTCACTTGAATAGCTGTGGGTTCATTGTCTTTCCATGCCGTAGGGTGTATTCCAGGAAAATTGTGTACAATATGAATATAAATATGTATTAGTAATGATCCAAACTTGAATGCATTTGACTTGTCTTGCTTAATTTGTGTTACATTCTCCAGGAATTGTTGTTTGAGTACTTCACACAAATTGTATTGCACATTTTATTTCACCATCTTATACACCATCATAATTGTACATGTGGAAACAAAGTTAGGTCGGTTGCTATAGTGCAATTTATAGCTCAACACCATTGAAATTAGTCTCACATCTTTCTGAAAGATGTCACCAATTGTCATTTCCCTCTTATACCACTTTAAACGAGTTAGTATTTCCACTTTCTTCTTCGTGTTCTTTTCAGCAACAAGAAAAACACTAGAGTTGTTCAATCTAGTTACATCTTGAATCAACTCATTGGTAATCTTAACAGGCTGCTCTCCTATCCACAGAAATTGGTCATGGATTCTACTAAGAATGATCTTGATCCATTATTCCTCATCAAATTCATAGATTTCCATCATTCACAAGATGCTAAGATTCCAAAAATGAGCAAACTCATCCTTCCAAGTGTTGGTCCAGTGAGAGAGGGGGAGGCGGGGTGAATAAAATCAAATCTAAACACTAAAACTTAACTCACTAAGTCACTCAGTAGAACTGAATACATTAATAACTGATTCATCAAACAACTTAATAACTTAAACAACCATACATATCAATATGTAAATCAATCATTCAAACTCATTAACATTAGATTAACATAGTTGACTTTAGATTTAACTTAGTTGACACCAGATTTAACAAGGAAACCCAATTTGGGAAAAACCTCTGTGAGAATTGTGACCCACAATAAAAAAATGTACCCTTCTGAAGTACGCTTGGTTAAGAACTTATCCTGTTAAAGATTACAAACACATTTTCTAAATGTGACCCTGTTAGGGGATTTATGTTAGATCTGTTAAGATCTTCACCCTGTTAGGAGTGGTGTTTGTCACCTACTTCTAGGATTTACAAATAGGATGGTTAAATCCACTTGGTTAAGATATTTATATGTTACAAATACTAATAATAAACAATATAAACTTTGATCTGTAAATATAGCAACTACCTTTGCTTGTCAGATCCTTTATGCTCAATTGAGTACTTGCATCACATACTCCATTTATCTCTTTTTCAAACAGTAGATTCTTTAATCTCCATTTATTTTTTCTGCTTGGTAAATGTTGTTGTTCTTCTTCTTCTTCTTCTTCTTCTTCTTCTTCTTCTTCTTCTTTGTTCAACTCGCCAACATTTCTGTGTATATTTCTCTGTTTTTTCTCATTCTTTATATAGACATAATTTTGTCTCTTATTCTCCTTAATTAGATTTTCCATCATTTTCACTCTATCATTCAATCATCTTCTTCATAAATCTCAACTCGGTAAACCACTTCACTTTTACCTCAGAACTTGAACTTTTCTTGGAACTTTCATAATCAGGTTTAACCGCTTGATCTTCGCCTTAGATATTCTCATTTAATTTTCATGTTCATAGATCTTCTAACAAACTTTATTTAATTATTATCCTCATCCATCTCATCATCACTTCGCATTAAATTTGATCTTATCATCATTTATAATCAATATCCTATACTCAGTAAAACTTGCTTTGAAACTTGGTAACTATCTTCATTCATTGCTTAGTGTCTAACTCATCTTCGATGCTTGGTGCTTGTCTTTCACTCGATGTTTGATAAATATGATTGACTTACATAACTCTATACCGAATGACTCTATCTAGCTCGATAAAGTAACTCTTTCAGTCATAACTTAACTCTTTGTAATTTCCAACTTAATCAATCTATTGTACTGATATGATAACATCAAATATATAGTAGAAAACAACTATATCAACATCACTTCATCATTTTTTGATCTGTATTTGTCACCCATTTAACTTCTCCTCTTAAGATATGATAACATAATAAAAATAAATTAATCAATTTCTTGACATCAATGACAAAACAACAACTGATCTAACCATTTCTACAATCATGATACTCGATATCACTCGGTCTTCATCATCTCCATTAGATTTTCATTAGTTGATTAACACCAAGTTCCATCTTCTTTTATCATATCCTTCATCTCCTTAAAGATTTTGAAATCCCCTAATCTCTCATACTTAAAGTGTGTGTAGACCCTACTATCTTCTACATGGAGTATGTCATATGGGGTTTGTGAAAATGTGCCTTCAGGGTCATCCTCCATGGATTTAAAAGGATGTTTCTTGAACTTGTACCTCAGACTCTCATTACAATCAAAGGTCAATGGAGTATCCATGGAAAACACAACTCACAGTTTGAAACAAGTACCTTGTTCTCACGAAAGTAGGGTATGCACACTTTGTGATCGTAGAGTTGTTCTAGATCCTTTGCTTGGTGTTATAATCACCTTAAACTCTGCTTGAATAATGTTCAAAATGAACTTATAATTCCTAGAACTCAAATAAACACATTTCCCGATGAACCTATAAGTCTATAAAGCTGCAATAATCCATTTTTCTGACGATATTCCAATATAATATGTATACCCATGTGATCATGATATAGACTTTAGATGTATTATAATATATGTCTATAATCTCGCATCCACTTATTCTGCACAAACATGGGATGGATAGATTACTGTTATAGTTCTCCAAAGCTTCCCCTAAGGCCATGCTAGGCGAATTAGGCTAATGTGGAATATTAGCATCAGGAAAGGACTCAGTAGCATCTACTGACTCTCCCTGAACTTTAGAATCACTTTGTTCCTTTTTTTTCCATACCTTACCACTATCCTTGTCTCCTTCCCTCTTAAACATTTGATCAAACTCATCCCTATACTCAACCAAGCTCTTTCCAACATTTCCAACATTTTTCTTTATAAAAATAAGTGGTGATCTTCTGTTGCTTACAATTCCATTATACCTACAAAATGTTTCTAGATAGCCTTGATTGTTATATTTATAACATGTAGGAGATGATCTATTCTAATTAACTTATAAATTTCAATTCCTTGCAATTTGCCCAAATTTGTTGCACTTGTAACATGTAATCTTAGTTGTACTTTCCTCTCTGATGTAATCTTGTTTAGTGCTGGATTGATCATGTTTTCTACATTCTGCCTTCTTGTGCCCATATTCATAGAAATTGAAACAATAACCAGAAAATGGATTATAAGGAGTCTTACATCTACAATCCCTCTTCACGTGACAAAATTTGTTACATCCAAAGCATCTTCCTTTGAAAGGTCTGATCTTCTCTCTAGGTTCCTCTTGTTGTGTAAGATCTTCTTTCCAATTAGGTGTCTCATCTATTTTACCTTCAAGTTGTCTTTCTTGAGATTTAGAGCATTCTTGTATATCAAAACCAACTCCTGTCATGTCACCTTTAGGTTTTTGTCTTTCCCTCTATTCATCAATCTCATCACTGCTCATGTTGGGTATATTTCTAGTTTTTCTGAGTTTTGCTAAAGATTTTGGTTCTTGATGTCAGTTATGCCTAAAATGTCAAGGTATGTTCCAATGTACCATCAAATTTTGTTGCAAGTGTCTGATTCTCAAGAAAAAGAAGAAAAATTGGTTGAAAACTTTAAACCCTAGGTTATTTGTGTCTTTTCCATGCAAAAAACCTAGACCTTCATGATCTTGTACTAATTTGAAGTTACTTTTGTTGAGTACCTTAAGATATTTTAAATCATGTGCCTTTTAGTCATTACCTTTATCTCTCAATCTCGCAATCATAAAAAAATATTCTTTATGGTTTAGAGATTTCATATAAGCTTGTATCTCTTAATCTTGAGAAGAATGGAATATGCTCATGCATTCATAGATTAAGTGCAGATGGTTGATCTTGATCTCATCATGCGGTTGGCGCGTGATTGCTAAATAAATATGAAGTTGGCTCAAAGAGTCAGAGACTTAGTGACAACCGTCAATGTAGTTTTAATCATGTGGCTAGCACTAGATCTCATGATTTAACCTCAGTTACAAGAAATATTCAGCAATTTAGAGATAGATTAGTCGCTAAATCTCGTAATCCAACCCAAGGTCAAGACACAGTTTTCTTTATGCTTTGTCACATGATCTCTAGAATAAATCAAAGTTAAGTGATTTATTCTAAGATTCAGCAAGGATCATTGATATTTTTCTAGGTGAGTGGTTGGCACGTGATCTCCAAAAAAATGCCAAGGTCAAGATATTCTTCAGCGATTAAGAGATCGCTGTAGATCTTGATTTATCCTTGGCTTGACTATGTGGTCTATGTGTGATCTCCAAATAAAGCCCAGTGTTGGAAAATCTTTCAGAGACTTCGAGATAAAGCTTGTCAGGTAATCTCCAGATAAACCTATGGTTGAGACCAAGCTTAATAAATTTTATTCAATGATTCATAGATAACTTGGTCGCGTGATCTCAGAATGAAAGTGTGGTTAAGAAGATAGTCTCAAGATTTAGCGCAGGATATTGGATCAAAGTAGAATCAAGGGTTGTGGTGTAATCTCGGGAAGAATTGGTAAAGTACAGAAATATTAAGAGAGTTAGCACTGACCATTGATCAAGAAAAGATCTAAGGGCTAGCGCGTAATCTCTAGATTAAACCCGAGTTACAAGAATTATTCAGCGACTTAGAATTTTATCCAGTTTCTGAATCTCTGAATGGACCATGGTCAAGTGTGGTTAAATTAAAGCAAAGTTAGGTTTGTAGTGGATAAATCTGGACTGTTGATCAAGACAGAGATGTGTGTCTAGCACTGAATCGCTAGAAAAATTTAATAAGTCATGAATTATTCAGCGATCAAGAGGTAATGAGCTAAGATGCAAACATGTTTTTAAGTGGCCAAGAGATCTCTGGTGTTTGTGAAGTCTCCAAATAAACCCAAGGTTAAGTAGATCTTTCAGCGATTTAGAGATAGCCTTTATCTCTGAATCTCCAGACTTGACTAGAGTTAGCCCAAACATTGCGAGATTGTGAGATAGCCTTTAGTCACATAATCTCATAATAAACTGGAGTTAAAGCCAAAGATTGTAAGATTCAGTGCGAGCTGTGGATTGAAAGTGATATCAAGGGTAGTCGCATAATCTCCAAATAAAATGAGAAAGTACAAAAAAACTCAAAGACTCAGCACAAACTGTAGATCATAATCTCATCACATGGCTATCATGTGATCTCTGAATAAACTCAAGGTAGAGTAAAATATTCGGCGACTTAGATTTTTCTGAGTCACATAATCGCCAGATGATTTAAGGTCAAGTTAAAGTTAAAAGCTGAGTTGATAAGATAAAATCTGGACCATTGACATGATTTAAATCTTGTGGTGTGCGTGTGATCTCTAAATAAATCTAGGGTTAGTTGAAATGCTCAGTGATTCAGAGACTTAGCTATCTTTGAATCTCCAAATAAACTTAGAGTCAGAACAAAGTTATCTTTTCACCTAGTTGCGTGATGTCTAAATAAACCTAAGGTTAAGATAAAATCTTAGAGACTTAGCGAGGATTGTAGATCTCATCTCAGATGAATGGCTATCACTAGATCTCCACATGAGACTTGGGTTAAGATTTTTATTCAGTGACTTGGCAGTTTCCTTTATCTATGAATCTCTAGATCTAATCATGGTTAGAGATAAGAAGAAATGAGCTACCCGGTGTTAAGAAGTAGAACAAAGATAGGGTAAAGTTAAAATGAGTGGCCAGCGCATGATCTTTGAATAAATTCAGAGTTAAGAAGATTATCTAGTGGCTTAGCAAGAACCATTGATGAAGAAGAAGATCAGTGGCTGGCACTAGATCTCATGATGTAACCAAGGTCAAAGAAAACTCTCAACGACTTGGCGATAAAGCATTCGCGTGATCTCCAGATAAACTATGGTCTAAGTATGGTAAAATCTTAAGAGTTTGTTCTCGTGCCATGTCAGGGAAAGAAATATAAAAGGTAAGGCTATTAAAGACAAAATATTCTGACAGAGTACAAGTAATCCGCTGAGCTATGAAAAATCAAGAAAAGCAATCCAATTAGATCACGTATAAAGTTTGTTTACATAAAATAAGGTTTTAAAACTGAAAAATCACTCATGACTTTTCCAACTGGGCTTTTCAAATTTGATTACCTGTCAACTTCAAGTGCCATAGCTAGGAAATAATTGATGTCGAGACATGTAGATTTATTGCAGAAGTGATTGAGGAACAGTCTCTAGGTTCTTGACTAGACTGTGAATTGAATTTTCACTGATAAATAGATGCAACCTTTGTACATTGTGGCTACCAAAGTTTTCAAAGCACAAAGCAAAGAAATTGCTTAAGTTTTCAGAGAAATTGTGAGAAGAAGTTTGTGTCTGAGAGAAGAGAATTGTTCAGAAGACCAGTGAAGATGAGTCAAGTAGGACCGAGTAGGGTTTCAACCATTGGAGGAAGCAAAGACGCAGAGGAAGAATAGAAAGTAAAGAGGAACTTCTTGGATGAATTTGTTGCTCTGCTGCCAGCAACAAGTCAAAACAAAAAGGTAGATGATGAATCCTTTACTGATGGCATGTTTAATTGTAGGGATCCCAACACTCATGGGTGCTCTAGTTTTTATTTATTCAATTATTTCTACAGTAATAAAGATACGTAGATCCCAGTCTCAAACCCTTGGACATTAGGTCTTTCTAAGATAATTGTCCCAGATGTCTTCGTGGATGTTGATCTGTTAATAACATTAGCTAGGAGATATGAATCTACCTCTAAGACAATCAGAAAAGGAGATGAAACAACCTTAGTTACCTTGTATAGGACATCCTTCATAAAATCCTTTGGTATTTACCATGCTTCTACCATAGAGATTGACTTGAAAATGTTGTAGAACAAGTATACTAGAGAGGTTTACATAGTTAGCAAGCTAGTCCAAACTCATGTGCCTAGGTCAAACATGAATTATGTGGCCCCAATGCATTCTTTGAAGGGTAAACCCTATGAATTTAAAGGATTTTTTTTTACATGAAGTATATAGCCTATGGGTTGTGTATGGTACTAGGCATAGATGGACACCTTGAGAAGCTACCTGCAGATTTTTTGATGATCATCCTAGACATTCAAAACTCCCACTCCAACATAGACTTTGAATACATCTAGTATGCATTGATAGAATGTATGAGGGCTTGATTAGTATTCAAAAGAAGGACAACCCCAAGTTCATGCATTATTCTCTTTTAATGCATTTGATTTTATACTTCAATGTTGACAGCATGAATACAGAGTTCCTAAGACCTAGAACTCTTTTCCAAGGCCAGGGAAACCCCGTACAGTTATGGATTAGATTTGGAACTACACTTCAAATGAGAATGAATTCTGTGGCTTTGAGAATTAGATCATACGTCCACTTCTAGAATTAATGGGCCTCAATGTAACTAGGCTATCAGTAAGAGAACTTCAACTTCTAAGACCTTTCCAGTATGTAGACACATGTCCAGGAGATCAAAATTGGGGTGACTTCTATTGTGAGAAGACCTATACCCTGATTAGGGTTTATGGATTTTCCTAGCCCCCACATATACTTCCAAAGTATGTGCCTCCAAGAGTATCCATAATGGAGTTTATCTAGTAGCTTATGTGGATAGACAAGGAGCATCTGGATCCTCATAGAAAAGACACCTTCACACCTAGACAATTCAAGGTAGTTGACTTTACCATTGGGAAAAGAGCTATGGATGCAGTGAATAAATGGCTAGGCTAGTACAGGATGAGCATGGCCTTATATAGGTATGTAGATCCGGAGGGTTTTTATCAAGAATGCCAAGAAATTATTGACCCCCAGTATCACTGCTATCAAATAGCATGAGTATTGTGTGGAAGAAGATCTCATCAAAAAAATCTTGGTTGATGATGAGGCGGCAAGTAGAGCTGCAAAGTACCAAGACTTGATATGCTTGGAACAAGAGCTGAATAGAAAAGGAATCCCTTTTGGATGTTTCTTCCCAGACTTGCCTCAAATGCAAAGACTTACAAAGATGATTGAATCATATCATACTTTGTATAATCAACTCAAGGGACAGATTGATGAAAAAGAAAGAGGCCCTGAGAGGCATTCTTCCTTTGAGTATGAAGAGGATAGTGAGGGGGATACCCAATACCTATTCTCCATATTCAATAAATATGGGAGTCTTTAAACAAGCAATGAAACCATTAAATCAAACAAGAACTCATCACTAGGGGCATCTCAAATTCATCGCACCAAATCAAGTTGAGATTCTTCATCATCAGAAAATATCTAGGGGAGTATCAGTTTCCTCTCTTCACATCAAATTAATATTTTCCTCGTCAACCAAATTGGCTTCATCGCATCAAATCAAGTCAAATTTTCTAACTAATCTCTTAATGATAATCAGTTTCATCGCATCACATCAAACCAATTATTTGATCAAACCAATCCAATAGTTTAAGAGTCTTTCCAATATTGATCAATTCTATCGCTTCAAATCAAATTGGTTATTTGTCATTATCTATCATCGTAGATCAATCCATAGGTGTTTAGTTTCATCACCTCACATCAAACTGACCATCCTGAACTATCTTCATCGGTTCTAGTCTAATCAAGTTCAAAATTGATATCTTTCAATCAATCGACTTGAGAGTAGTTTCATCGCTTCACATAAAAATTTTCTTGGTGTCAACACTAACTGTTCTTTGAATCAATGCGCTGATCACACATCAATTCAAAGAGGGGAAAATGTAATCACCCAAAAATGGTCTACAAAACCCTAAGCCCCCAATCTCGATTATTCATTAAGAAAACCCCAATCTTGATTAAATACCCTAAGTGATAACCTAAGGCAATTTAACTTATCAATCTCATTTGACCAAAACTCTAGGTCCCTTTCAATCATCACACTTGATTCTGTTTATTTAATTAATTCCTAAATCTTAATTTTGTTTACAATTAAATCAACCTTTTACTATTTATTAAATTAAATGTCATAGGATGTTGATTAAATAAATAAGAATTGTCAATTAATCAAAAAATGGATTAAATTAATTATGTCAGCAGAATTTGGAGGTAAATGCAAAATATCATTTAGTTATGCAAAAAATGCATTCTTAAGTCATCAATTAGTTAACTGATTATCATATGGAAACAAATCAAATCAGTTTAGTTAACTAATTAGTTAACTGATTATCATTTTTGAAACAAACCATTTAACTAGAAAATCGATTCTATTAACTCATCTTTTGATTCAGCAACTTCCTTTCAGCTTTGGAAGTTTCCAAAAAAATTGATTAATTATTGGAGTTAACTATTTATCTCAACCAATCAAATCAGTTGCACATGGATTGTGCTAGTTTGGAATGAATCTCAACCGCTCTTCATCAATCGATCTTATCCATCCTTTTTTGAGAAGATTTATATATAATCAGGCCTCTATTCTTCTGATAAAGAAAGAATTGAGAAGTGGAGAAATTTTGTTGAATTAGTTATTGTTGTTTTATCATATTTACATTTGTTTTATCTTATTTGCATGCATAATATAGAAATCACATTTGTTTTTATTTTCTTAAATAATGGATAAATCATTAGCTTAAACTTGCATATCATTACTTTAATCTTTCAAATCCTTCATTTAGATAGAGTCTATAGTCACTGGATTTTGCGTTGATCTGAGAGTAAAATTCATACTCCTATTTACTAAAAGGAAATGAGTCACCTTGGTTGATTTGTGCTTAATTAGTTTACTTTATTTAATCAATCATGCAATGATTCATTGAAGTGTTTGTGCTATTAGATAAGACACATTTTCACACACACACACACACACACACACACACACATGACTGGTGATAAGAGAAAATTTATGAGATATAAAAATTATAATGGTGGTATCGTAAGATGAGGTGAGAATACTGGTGGTGAGATCCAAGGTAGAGTTCTATTTCTCTAGATTGCAAGAATAATATAGATGATGTATTGTATGTGGAAGATTTGAAACATAATATTCTCAGTGTTGGAAAGTTAGTGGAAAAAGGTTATGGCCTACATTTCAAGGATAAAAAATGAAAGATTTTGAATGACTCTAGGATAGAGATTGCAACAAGGTGAAAAATAAAAGGTAATACATTTCATTTAAATAGTGGTCAGAAAAATTGTTTGATTTCTCAAATAGATGAAAGTTGGTTATGGAATAAAAGGTTGTGTCATATGAACTTTGAAAAAATTGTGGAAATAGGTTCTACTCATGTTGTTAGAGATCTTCCTAGGGTGAAGAAACCTGCTAATACTATTTGCAAATAATGTCAATTGGGTAAGAAAACAAAAGTTACTTTTTGTTCTAAAGTTTAAAATTCAAATGGATTTTTAGATCTTGTTCATATTGATCTATGTGGTCCTGCTAAGATAAGAAGTTTGCAAGGTGATAGGTATTTCATGTTGCTCATTAATGCTTATTATAGGATGGTATGTGTAACTTTCTTGAAAGAGACGTTTGATGCTTTTGAGAAGTTTAAGATCTTTAAGAACATGGTTGAGACTAAGACAAGATTGAAGCTGAAGTGTCTAAGATCAGACATAGGTGGTGAATTCACATCTGGTGAGTTCTACTCTTTTTGTGAGAAGCATGGGATAAACAGACAATTTTATGCTCCAAGGACTCTAAAGTAGTATGGAGTTGTGGAAATAAAGAACATGTCTATTCTTGACACTAATAGGACCGTGATTCTTAAAGGAAATGTTCAAAAAAATTCTAGAGAGAAGTAGTTAGCACTACAATATATACTCTCATCGAGGTACAAATCAAAGGAGCTACTGGTAAAACAAATTATGACCTATGACATGGAAATGTTCCTATAGCTAGGTATTTCAAATTTTTTGGTAGTAAATGCTATATCAAAAGAGACGAGGATATAGGGAAATTTGATGCAAGAAGTGATGAAGGTATGTTTCTTGGGTATTCCACCAAAAGAAAGATATATAGGTGCTACAATAAGAAGTTGAAGAAGATAGTAGAGAGTGATAATGTCAAAGTGGATGAAATATTTGAGAGTCTATCCAGATCTTGTGGATATTATTTTGATGATCAGAATGTCAGTGGTAATTAGGGACAAAAACACCAAGTTCAGAACCAACTTCAAATTGTTTCGATGAGTCCAAATGACGAGGCTAGTACAAGTGGAAAAGAAACAAAAAAGTCAAAAGTAAAGACAAATACTTTTAGGTATGTAAGGTTACATCAATATTAGGATCAGATTATTTATTATAGGAAAAAAGGTGTTTAGACAAGGAGAAGGGTTGTTGAAGATAATATTTTCTTACTCTCAAAGATTGAACGTAAAAATGTGAGTGAAGCTAGAAAGGATGAATATTGGTTTAAAGACATGGAAGAAGAGTTGTTGTATATTGAGAAGAATGAAACGTGTATTCTTGTTCCCAGGTCTAAGGAAAATAATGTTATTGGTACCAAATGGGTTTTTAGAATTAAATTGAATGAATATGGAGAATTTTTCATGAACAAAGAAATATTGGTGTGCAAAGGATATTCTCATATGGAAGGAATTGACTAGATGAAACCTTTTCTCTGATAACAAGATTGGAAGCAATGAGTTTATTTCATGCCTATGTTGCTTATAAGGACTTCAAAGTCTATCAAACGGATGTCAAGTCTGTATTTTTGAATGGTGAGTTGGAAGAAGAAGTATACATAGAGAAACCAAATGACTTTAAGTTGATTGATCAAGCAAACATGGGTTTTCAATTGAAGAAAGAATTATATGGATTGAAGCAAGATCCTAGTGCTTGATATTCTATATTGGACAAATATCTACTGAATCTTGGTTTCAACAAAGTTACTGCTAATAGTAATTTGTATTTCAAGGTAGATCATGAGGACATTTTGATTATAGAAGTGTTTTTTTATGATATTATCTTTGGAGGTAATGATAAGTTGAGCAAAGATTTTGCAATGGAAATGCAAAGTGATATTGAGATGTCCATGATAGGAGAAATGAAATTCTTTATGGGATTGGAAATTCTTAGTTAAAGGATGGGATTTTGTATCTTGAGATAAGTATGTGAAAGAAATATTGATGAAGTTTGGGTTGGATGACTCAAAATGAGTTGCTACTCCTATGGTGACAGGATGTAAGTTGACAAAGGATGATGGTTCCCCTAAAGTTAATCAGTCTAGATATAGGTCAATGGTTTTGTGGCTTATTTTATTTGACTCATACAAGACTAGATATCATGAATGATGTGTGTTTTGTGGAAATATTTCAAGTAGATCCTAAGAAAATTTATGAGGTAGCTATGAAGAGCATATTCAGATATCTAAAAGGGACTATGGACTTTGGGATATAGTATCCTAAAGAAAATGACTTCACTTTGTGTGTATATACAGATGTTGATTGGGTAGGTGATGTTGATGATGAAAATAATACAAGTGGTGGTGCTTTCTTTTTGGGTAGAATATTGGTCTCTTGGATGAGAAAGAAGAAAAAATCCATCTCCTTATCTACTATAGAGGCATACTACATTGTTGATGTTGGAAATTGTACACAATTATTTTGGATGAAGCATATATTATTGGACATCAGAGTTGTCTTTGATGAGACGATTGTAATATACTATGATAATTCAAGTGTTATCAACATTTATAAGAATCCTGTGCAACACTCAAAGATAAAACATATATCAATTAAGTTCCATTTTCTGAGAGAAAATCTAAATGAGAAAGAGGTAATATTGGAGTATGCTCCTACCAAAGAACAGGTTCCTAATATTTTTATGAAACCTTTTCCTAAAGATACATTTGTTATCTCAGAGCAAAGTTGGGGGTGATTGCCCCTCGTAATCAAAACTAAGATGAAAAGGTATGCATCAGTCTGGTGGGATTCAAAGTCTTATTGTGAGATCTAGATTGGTTTTTGGAGGATTTTTCTCAGGGGGAGTAGTCAATTGTGATGTTCAATTGGTCTTTATAGTTCTTAGGGTGAGAAGAAGTAGAATTGAGAGGATATAATTTCTATTTCTTTGTCATTGATGTCAAAGGGGGAGAAGAGGTCATGTTAAAAACCCTTGGAAGAGATCAAAAGGGGAGCTATTTATTTCTTGTTTTTCACATCATATGTTGCCATCAATGCCAAAGGGGGAGTTTTTTGGCAAGTTTGATGTGTTTTAATTGATGTCAACATATCTATAGTGACGATTGTGGGATGCCAACATATCTGTATATATTTTTTTGACATTGGTGCAATATGCTTAGTGTGGTTGCGGACATCATTTATTGAAGATTAGTGATTATGGATATAAAATAGGTGTTTAATATAGTCCATATTTGAGTCATTCCAAGTTAAAAAAAGTTTGCATGATGAACTGGAGGTCTACGTGATGAGCTATGGTGACTAGTTCTTACATTGTTTGCCAGTGTTGCCAATGTTACTGAATTGTGGTGATAATTTTTGTGCATGATAATATTGTTGGTTTTGGATGTGTGGGATTTGATTGGGACATTTTTATGTGTCCTAAATTCAAATGGTGTGTGGTCTAGAGTTCTGCAAGACATTTTCCAGGTATATTAGTGGATGCTAACAGTGTTCTTGAGGTTTGACATGAGAGTTAATGGTGAATTCAATGATTTGGGTGGCTTTAGATTTTTTTGTGTTACTCATTATTCCCATGGATGTTCTTGGATTGTGTTCTTTCTATATTTGTGGTCGACATTGATTGTGGTGATCAAATTTGGAGGGTTTTTCAGTCGGTAATGGTTTTCTTTATGTTCTTGGCCAACTTGATCTATAAAACATGTTGTGGATGTTTGAGGCATGATTTGTGGTTTTTTATGTGCTTGAGATTGATGATAAGGGCCTTTTCTATTTTTTGATGCAAAACATGAATTTTAATTATCATTTTTTGCATGTGGATTTGTAGTTTGAAATTGGAGTTGAGACGAACTTGTTTTATTTTTCAAGGTTGATGAATTATATATTCTTAGGGAAATATTTTGTATTGTGGATGCCTGATTGGTCTGGAAGAAAGTATGCCAGAGCTATTGAGGTAAAATCCTTCATCTATAGGTGGAAGAAAAGTTTTGGATAGAGGTTTGAAGTGTACTTCATTGGAACTGACCTAGGCATAAGGGTAGATGTCATTATACAGTTCAAAAAACCTCAGATCATTGTTGTGATCTTGCAAAGAAGTGAGCCTTCCTCAAAATTATAGGCCTCTTGTATTTGAGCAGTGAGTTCTAGGAAGTGTTCTTGAATGCATGTAAATTCCCCATTTGTAATATTTTATACTTCTAAAAAGGTATAGTCATATTGTGAGTTTCAGCCCCACCAAGGTTTTTCCCCTAACATGGTTTCCTCACTAAAAATATTGGTGTTTTGTGTTGTGGATGTGTTTCTGATTTATGCATGCAAGTTTTAATTCATCAGATCATAAATAGGGTTATAAATTTTAATCTTTGTGACAAATGATTCACCCCCTCTCTCTCTCAGTTGTCCACTACCATAGCTGTAACAATCCAAAACCCTAATTATAAATTTAATATGTATTTTTCATATCATTTTATTTTGACTAGAAAAAAACATAAACATTAAATGAACATATATCGGATTTAAAAGACACATGATTCAAAATAGGATATCATAATTATATAATTAAAGAATCATTAAATACGTACATCTTAGATAAATATAAGTAAAAAACTAGACACATCATTTCATGATATAGTACAAGCATTATCTCATAAAATGTTACTTGATGAAATAAACACATCATCACATAGTCAAAAAATAGATAAGTATAATTGAATAAGGTCCATGACTAGAAAAACATAATGAAAAAAGTCTACATGAAACTCAAGGTCCTAAAAACTAGGGGAAAAGGCTAGGATATGACAACTATTTAGTCTAGGGATGAGGAATTTAAACTCTTGGTCAGTTGGATACACACACACACACACACACACACACACACACACACACATTAGAAATTCTTGAAAGGAAGGTTCTTTATCTATATGAGGGTGAATAGTAATTTTTGATTTGCTAGATATTTTAATGTTTAAGGGTGCAATGGATGAGAAGGTAGGAAGGTAAGGAGGATGCATTAATAAATGTTGTGAATTTGATTGTTTGATTTTTTTATTATGATCATGTTGAAGGATTTGATTAAGCACAATAGATTAAGCTAAATTTAATAGTTAGACAATAAGAATCTAATATATTTTTAAAGGCAATGAATTCATACTAATTGACAATTTTTTTCAAACGAAATTCACATATTTCAGTATCACATACCTAGTATACAAAGGAGACATTTTAAAATGGAATAAAAATATATGGTTGTGCTAATGGTCATGCCTACCTTATTTGATCAATATGCCTAAAATGCTTAGATTGTTAGCGTCAATGAATAATAAGGTTACCCCAAAACCTCTATATTATAAGGGACTTTAAAAATCCCAAAACCTATACAACCATAAAAAATGGAATTATGTATTTAAAAAACAAAATACATTTTTTTAATTAAGTATTGTTGGAATGAATTTAGAATAACTGAGAGGGGGGGGGGGGGG
>MU226820.1:582533-593116 GCA_018584345.1 Thuja plicata
CACAACATAAACATTCACACAAGTTGACACCAATATTTAACATGGAAACCCAAATTGGGAAAAAACACCAGTAACATGCTACCAAGTTTTCACTCTTCTGAAGTGAGCTCTGCTAGGAGCCAACCCTATTAAAGGTTACAAAACACATTGCTAAATGTGACCTGGTTAAAGGATTTAATCACCCTTTTAGGAGTGGCCTTGTTAGAGGACTTAGAACATTCCACCTAGCACATTCATCTCAGAACTTGAATATCCTCTTGAGGTTATCTTATACCTATTCATCTAGGTAAAATAAATCTTTTTCCACTTAATCAAGATCGTACATCTTAGGTTAGGTCAGATCCAAAAGATCTTTCCATCATTTATATTTAATTTATTTCTCCAAAGCAATCACTTATTAAATCTTGGATCCATACGTTAATTACAGTTACCTATGCATTTAAATAGTGTGGACCAATCATGCTTATCCTTAATTAACTTTACATATCCCAATAAATTCAATTATGTTGGCCAGAGATCTCAAATCTCAACAATTACAAAAATACTGGTGCTCGGCCAACACTGTGTTCTTCCACTCGGTCATCACTGTTTTCCTCAGCAATTTACTGGCGCTCGGTCAACACTTAGAAATTATGCTTGGCATACACTGGTGCTCGATTGACACAAACATCGCTCGACATATACTATTCCCAGTAAATTGTCACCATAACTTAGTGTTATAGATAAACAACACATTACTTTGCCAATGTGCCAACTGATTAAGTACCCTTGCAATTTTCCACAATTCAACCAATATTTCACTCGATATTCTTGTTATCCTTGCCTTCAAAACTTCTTCAAAAATCAATAGATATGGTACTCAAATAGATAGCAATAGTCTCACCAGTTAAGGTTTGACATCAATGACAAAACAACAATTGTTTCCATTGTAGCTTTCCAACAATCTCCCTCTTTGGCATTGATGGCAACACTAAACATTAGAACAATAATTTTACAAACATAGTTACCATACAATCCAAAAATTATGCATGTGCTCCTTGATATGAACAAATATTCATTAATATCTTTAGCCTCATTGTGATTCTCATCTTGTAAAATATTTCTCCCTATGTGTCTATAATCACAATGAAATCTTTCTATTTCCATTCATCTGTAGATTCCCTCTTTCAGTAAATTCTCCCTTTTTCTCTAAGTATAGTAAACTCTCCCTCTTTGAAAACAATGACAAAGACGTTGACATCTTCATCATGAAGATTCTTTTGTTCTAACTCAGTATCATGTTGTTCCTGTCATCTTGCTTATGACTAATCCTCTTTTCTGTCCTTGTCTTTCTTTCACAACTTTAGGCAGGTTCCTAAAGTGTGACTTCCTATGCATCAATGTGTCAAATATTCTGAATATAACATTTGATGCAACAGTTCCACTCTGAACTAGTTAGCCTCAGTTAGGGGAATCACCCCTAATTTACCTCACAGATACTCATGAGCATCCTTGGGTAGTGCTTTTGTAAAAATGTCTGCTAACTATTCCTTAGTATGCACATATTCCAGTCTCACTTCCTTGTTCTGAACTAGCTCCCTCAAGTAATGATACTTGATAGATATATTCTTTGTCTTAGAGTGCATCATAGGGTTCTTAGAAATATTAATGGCACTCATGTTATCACAATATATAACGACTGGTTCTATGATATCCTCTTTCATACCTTTCAGTAGTATCTTTAACCATGCAATATTAGAAAAATTAACTGTTGCTGCTACATACTCGGCTTCAGCTGTAGATTGTGAGGTGCAATTATGTTTCTTGCTTGTCCATAAAACCAATCTCTTTCCCAAAATAAATACGCCACCTGTGGTGCTTTTCCTGTCATCCACATTTCCATCCCAATCAGAGTCAGTGTAAACTCTAAGCTCAAAATTATCATTCTTTTTGTAATACAGACCATATTCATCTATTCCTTTCAAATATCTCATAATTCTTTTTACTGCCATCATATGAGTTTCCTTGGGATTAGCAGAAAATATTGCAACAATTCCAACAGCCAGAGCAATATTAGGTCTACTATGCACAACATATTGCATCTTTCCAATCATTGAACTGTAAAGGGTTTGATTAACTTCTTTTGTATCATCATTTTTTGTTAACTTTTGTCGAGTAGCCATGGGTGTACTTACTGGTTTTGATTCTTCCATTCAAAAAAATTTTAGTATCTCCTTGACATATTTTGATTGAGTAATGTAGATACCATTCTTCATTTGATATATTTGTAAGCCAACAAAGAATTTGATTTCACCAAACACAAACATGTCAAATTCAGTTTGCATCTCTTTTGCAAATGTTTGGCATAACACATCTTGTCCACCAAATATAATGTCATCAACAAAAATTTCAACTAATAAAGTACCTTTATTTTGTCCTGTCTTCAAATATAGATTGTTGTTGTCATTGGTTCTTGTGAATCCAATATTTATCAGATAATTGTGTAATCTCTCATACCATGCTCTTGGTGCTTTCTTCAGTCCATATAGTGCCTTGTGTAGTCTGCAAACCATGTTCCTCTTTCTTGGGTCAACAAATCCATCAGCTTGTTCAATGTACACTTCTTCTAATATCCCATTCAAAAATGCTGACTTTTCACCCATCTGATAAACTTTAAAACCTTTGTAGGCTGCATATGCAAGTAAGGTTTTGACTCCTTCCAACCTTGCAACTGGGAAAATGTTTCTCCATAATCAATTCCTTCCTCTTGTGCATAACCCTTACATACCAGTCTAGCTTTATTCCTTGTCACTTCTCCATTTTCATTCAACTTATTTCTGAATACCCACTTAGTACCAATTAATTTTTTTTCATTCGACCTAGGTACAAGTGTCCAATTCTTATTCTTCTCAATCTGTTCAATCTCTTCACTCATGGCTTGTATCCAGTATTCATTCTCTAAAGTATCTTTTACTGTTTTAGGCTCAAAATCACATAACAAGCATGTATCATCTCTCAACTTACTTCTTGTCATAACTATAGATTCCTTTGATCCTATGATTTGATCAGGTTTGTGGTCCCTCCTCACATAATTTTCTAGAGTAGGTTCTTGCTTTGCTTCAGATTCATTATCTTCATTCAATTCAGGTTAATTCTGTGTCTCTGCATTTCCATCAGATAGCTCATTAGTTACCTCCTATTACTCGGCAACCTCATTCTATGACTTGACAGGTGCTAGCTGTTGCTCGACAACCTCATTCTTAGGTTTAGGTAATACATTAGAATCTTTCTCATCTAGATAGACAAATGATTTGTAACTTTCAGGTTCCTGTGTCCTTTCTTCTTCATTTCTTCTTGCATATTCATCAATTCTAGCATTTGCACTTTCTACAATTTTGTTAGTGTTAGAATTCAAACACTTATATGCTTTACTTTTAGTTTAATATCCAAGAAATATGCCTTTCTCACCTTTAGCATCAATTTTTCCACTTCTTTCATCCTTCAGTATGAAATAATATATCTTACATTAGGTGCATATCCATACCATGGCTCATAAGGTGTAGCATTAGTACCTTTCTTGACTTGTACTTTGTTTAGGGTATAGACTGCTATACTCACAGCTTCTCTCCAATATTTCTGTGCAACATTTTTCTCCATCATTAGTATTCTGGCACAGTCCATGATAGATCTATTTCTCCTTTCAGCAATACCATTCTGTGGTGGTTTCCTAGGCGTGAAAATATGTCTTTTTATACCTCATTCATTTTAGAACATTTTAAACTCATTAGAAATAAACTCACCTCCTTGGTCAGATCTCAAACATTTTAGACCTTTACCTGTCTTCTTTTCAACTTTTGCCAAGTACCACTTAAATAAATGGAATGCATTAGATTTTTCTGTAAGAAACATAACAGTCATCATTCTAGAGTAATCATCAACAAATAGAATGAAATATCTATCTCCATAGTAACTTTTCTCACCAATGGGACCACAAAGGTCAGTATGAACCAATTCCAGAACTTCCTTAGAAGTATGAGTCTTTCTCTTGAAACTAGATTTAGTCATCTTTCCCAATTGACATTTCTTACACATTGCATTTTTACGTTTCTTTAACTTAGGCAGCCCTCTAACCTTTTTCAATTTGCTTATGATTACCAAGTTATCAAAGTTTACATGACACAACCTTTTATGCCATAACCAAATATCATTATATTGTGAAAACAAGCATGTCTTCTCAGCTAAGTCCAAATAGAACAAGTTACCTTTTGTCTGCTCTCCACTTCCAACTAGTTCTCCAGTGGCATCATAGATCTTTGCCTTCTTGTGATGGAACTCAACTCTGTAACCAGAAGTATTTAGTTGTGCAAAACTCAATAAATTATAGTTAAGATCATCAACCCAATATACATTGTCACATCTGATCTTGTCAGTCAATTTAATTGATCCTTTCCCTTTAACAAGATATGGTGCATCATTACCAAACTTAACATAACCTCCATTGCACTGATCTAAGGTCTCAAATTTATCCTTATCACCAGTCATGTGATGTGACCAACCAATTTCAATAATCCAAAGACCACCTTTACTCATATAAGAAATTAATGCATTTTTCTCATCATCATCAGAATCATCTTTCATAGAAACATACACAACTTCTATATCATTTTCATAAAAATTTCTAGAACCACTGTTAGAAGCTTCTTCAGCTATATAGAAAGATTTCTTACCTTTGTCTTTGTAATCCTTATAATTTCTGAAGTCTCGATCATCCTTTCTATTTTTGTACTTGATGTCTCTTCTTTCATCTTTGTCATTCTTGTCAGGACATCTAGCAGCAATATGATGAACTTTGTTACATGAAAAACAAATGATAGGAATTTTACCTTTGTATTTTCCTTTTCCTCTATATAGTCTTCTTGCCATAAGTGCCTCAAGCTCTTCCAGATCATCATCTGTAGTGTCATTGTCATTGTTCACACATTTATTTCTATTCTTTGATGTGTTAAGGACCAACTGGGATATGAATCCAGAATCAATAGCTTGTGGAGTGTAGTTATCAAAATTTGACATCTCAAATGCAGTAAGTCTTCCTACTAGACCTTCTAAAGTCAAATTATTATTAGGAGTACATCTCAATTCTTTAATTGCAAAGACTCTAATATCATATATAGGAAGAAGAGTCCTCAGTACCTTGATCATAATGGTGTTATCATCAATGGTTCCATTGGCTCCTCTAATAGCATTCACAACTTCTTTTATCCTACCACAATATTGAACTATATTTTCTCTTTCTTGCATTTTCATTTCATTAAACTTACCTCTTAAACTTTTAGATTTGGCTCTTAGCACATTTTTATCTCCACCATAGATGGTTGTTAGGGTATCCCACATTTTCTTTGCATTATTACAGTTCTTTATGTATTCAAATTCAGGATAGCTCAGGGATGATGCGATCTCCAATATTGCTTGATTGTGTTCCTGCTTTTCTCTTAACTGTTCAACGGTGAAAGGTGTATTAGGGGCTACATAATCATGTTCAATATAGCATTTAGTAGCATCACCAATACCAGCCAAATGCAATTTCATCAAACTCTTCCATGCAGGGAAGTTATCTTTGTTCAACTTCGGTACCTCCTTTTTATACATCTTGATCTTTTTCTCCAAGTACCTTCAAACTATTTTCAAGAGACCAAAGCTCTGATACCCATTGTTAGAATAAATTTAGAATAAATGAGAGGGTGCATGAATAAGTTATCCTCAGGTCTAGATGTACCAATTGAAAATTTATAGCACTTTAAACAACTCAGATCTGCGCGATAACAACAACATATGTCAACAACATAAATATGCAGTTTACTATTCAAATGTAATTAGCTTGCAAAAAATTAATAGTAAAACACAACATAAACATTCACACAAGTTGACACCAATATTTAACATGGAAAACCAAATTGGGAAAAACCACCAGTAATATGCTACCAAGTTTTCACTCTTCTGAAGTGAGCTCTGCTAGGAGCCAACCCTATTAAAGTTTACAAAACACATTGCTAAATGTGACCTGGTTAAAGGATTTAATCACCCTTTTAGGAGTGGCCTTGTTAGAGGACTTAGAACATTCCACTTGAATGTCACCTTTCTCAAAGGATTTATACAATGACTGTTAGGTCAACCTGGTTAAAGGATTTTGACTGATATAATGGTTACAAAGTAATCAGCAGGTGTGATCTGATACATACAACTTACTTTGCAAATCTAGATCCAATTCAGCTCTAATGCTAATTCACTGAGTGGCCTTCATTCTTAGTTCAATCTTCAGATCTTCTTGGAAATTCATCAAGCAATCACTTTCACAACTCTCTACTTCTCTGCTCAGCCTTCTCTGCTAGATCATGCCAATCAGTCAATTAACCATGCAATCCTTTTGCATACACTTAGCACATTCATCTTAGAACTGGAATAGCCTCTTGAGGTTATCTTATGCCTCTTCATCTAGGTAAAATAAATATTTTTCCACTTAATCAAGATCGTAGATCTTAGGTTAGGTCAGATCCAATGGATCTTTCCATCATTTACATTTAATTTATTTCTCCAAAGAAATCACTTAATAACTCTTGGATCCATATGTTAATTATGGTTACCCGCGCATTTAAATAGTGTGGACCAATCATGCTTATCCTTAATTAACTTTACATATACCAATAAATTCAATTATGTTAGCCAGAGATCACAAATCTCAACAATTACCAAAGTACTGGCGCTCGGCCAACACTGTGTTCTTCCACTCGGTCATCATTGTTTTCCTTGGCAATTTACTGGTGCTTGGTCGACACTTAGAAATTATGCTCAGCATACACTGGTGCTTGGTTGACACAAACATCGCTCAGCATATACTGTTCCCAGTAAACTGTCCTCATAACTTAGTGTTATAGATAAACAACACATTACTTTGCCAATGTGCCAACTGATCAAGTACCCTTGTAATTTTCCATAACTCAACCATTTCACTCGGTCTTCTTGTTATCCTTGCCTTCAAATATTCTTCAACAATCAATAGATATGGTACTCAAATAGATAGAAATAGTCTCACCAGTTAAGGTTTGACAGCAATGACAAAAAAACAATTGTTTCCATTGTAGCTTTCCAACAAGTATAACTGTAATATTAAATTTTAAAAGAGTAAGAAGGAAAATAAGACATGTATAAATATATGTTGTGCATGTGATTATTGGTTTTTTTAATTTTTAGTTTTATGGAAATATGTTAACATGCATATATGTTAGCACCTTTGCCTTTATATAGAAGATAACAATGATTTGGGTAAGAATACATCTAACTACAAGTCTCCTTTGGTTAAGTAGCAACATGTTGGGGGATCAAATCCATCAAATTTTCTCATGGGTTGAATCAAGCCCAAGAAGGCCTCTAAATGTGTGCACCTTGATGGATGAATTTTTATATCTCATACCATCATCCTCACCATTTTTTCTCAACCGATTGAGCTACAACTCTGTATCAATTGTTTGATCATTTTCATAGAATCAGGTTGGAGGTTTTGTTTTTGTACAATTTATTAATTAATATAATTTAAATATTTAGATAATAAGAATCTAATTCATGGTAGGGAATTTGAAAGGAAATTCAAGAGAAAGAAAATGAAAAATAAATCCAAGTGTGTTGATTGAAGCAATGTTACCAAAGTAGAGAGAAACTTGAGAGAAATCACCCAAAGCTCAAAAAGGAGACACAAGAGATTTAGAAAGGGGAAAAGAAAAGAAAACCCCTTATATATCATGAATGAAGGAAAATCCTAAAGAGGAAAAGAGAGAGATAAGGAGAGAAATAAACTCATTACAATGATATAAAAAGTAAAGAATGAGAGGAGAATAATCTCTTAAATAGATATTAGGAGAGGAGTTACAAAGTAACTCCCATATCTATGAGTTCCACCATTCACAATATGTGTGTGAAATGTGTCTCAATCCTCATAAGGAGGATAAACTAATCTTCTGTAATAAAGGAAAACAAAAAAAATTACTTGTCCTTACACATGTACAAGAGGAAAAATTAAATGAAGGGATTCCAAAGGAATATCCCAACTAAATATAAAAAAGAAACCTAATCCAAGTAAAGATTAAATATTCTAATAGAATTCATACTTATTCATAAAATTTTCTTAGTTGAAGTGTCATATTTCAACATAGTAGATCTAGTACAAAAGGGACACATTATTTGATGGAAGAAAAATATATGGTTGTGCTAATGAGCGTGTGTATCTTATTTGATAAACATGCATAAAATATTTACATCTTGAACATCAATGAATATTAAAATCATTTCAAAATATTAAAACTAAAAAGGAAAAATTAAATCCCTATATTGCAAGGGATGATACAAATTCTAAATAATATACAAAACCATCAAAACTTACAAAATGGGAAGAAAATACTAATTTGAAAAAACTATTAGCATCACAAAATTAAATTATGTATGCTAATAAAATATTATAGAATTATTGTGAGGAGAGTCAAGAGTTTGGTTTAGTGACAAGGAGTTTAGTTCATGATTAGTTAGATAATTTATCTAGCACTTACACGTTGTAAGGGTGCAATGTATGAGTAGGTAGGAGGGTAAGGGCATTCATAAATATATGTTGTTGATATGATTGTTTAATTTTTATTTTATTAGAATCATGTTGAAGGATTTTCTATGGTCCAATATATTAATAAAAAATTGATATTCAAACATATTTTTGAATAAGTGATTTCATACTTATTGTTAATGTTTTTTCAAAACAAATGGAATTGTTATATTTTAGTATTGTAGATCTAGTACAAAAAGGACACATTTTCAAATGGAAGAAAAATAGATGGTTATTGTAATGCCTCGCCAGGGAACCCAAGAGGACAATTCTAAATTTAACCAAACTATTGGCACAAATAATTCTTTTTTGAAACAACTACATATTCTTTAAACATGATTATATCATTTACTTAAACATTATCTTTAATAATCACTACACTAAATGAATCAGAATTATAAATGCATTGTCACATTACTTAAAATATCCTTAAACATGAATGCAAGGTTAAACACTCAATTCTTTTGATATGTTAAACCCTATCATGACATGAATGTAAATTTAAAATTATTACATTATTCATTTGCCTACCATTCAGGAATGCAACATATATAAAACATAACTAATCACTCCTCATTTATCAATGGAATAAAAAATGAGAAATATATAACATGTTGTCCTCAAAAGTTAGGTTCATTTTATAGCTCCACACAGATGTTCCTAAGTTTTTTCTTTAACCAACTTTAATAACATAGTACATTCAGAATAGCATCTCCATATACACTGATATGATTAATTTATTTTAATGATCATTAATTATTTATTATAAGCACATATTAATAAATTTTATCCTATCATACTAACACATTTCTTTAAATTTAGATATATTGTTCAAACATTCATTTAGGATAATCATTCTAACATTATTCCATTAATTTCCTTATTCCCAATCAATAACATTAATCATCCAAATGGTCATAAATTATAATTATCATCTTTTATTTCCATACTAAATGTACATTCAAATACAACCTTCCATATCATTTTCCTTGTACACATCAACACATTAAGTGATCAAGTTTTATTAGCAATATAAATTCTAACTAAATCACAAAGATTATCTATCTCATCATTTTCCTATTCCATATTACATAAGTAGATTCGCATCAAAATTATATTCATAATATCCTTGATCCTAATCTACATATCCCATTGTTATAATTACATCAATAGGTACACTAATACATCAATATTCCTCTAGGGGTGTATAAATACATCAACGAATATGCATAACTACATCATAGCATGAAATAAAACACGAACATGGAGAAGATCTCTAATGCAACAAATCTCAAGAGTAAATGTACAAAGATCCATCCACGCAACACAAACCATTGAACCTTGATAAAAACATTTACCACCCAATCACGTGGAACCAAAAAATACCCACTCCCTCGAGATAAGAAGGTAGAAACCAAGGCCCCACACTAAACCAAGAAATCCAAGCCATAAATACAAGGTGGTAACCAAAGTCCAACACAAGGACATGAAAGAAAAATATCATAAAGAAAGGTAAGACTACAAGAGACATAAAGACAAATCCAATTGGAAAAGGACTCTAGGATACACATGTAACCACCTAAATTTGGTATGTTCCAACTATGGACCCTATTTGCCCTAAGTGTGATCATACCCTCGATTATGTCCAAACAACCCTGTCACTGCTTGGCATAATTCTTCAAATCAATTTAATAGCCTAGGTGATTTTTATCACTGATTTATATTAACTATTATAGCCATACAATTCAAATCAATTTTGACCAATCAAATCAAATTAAAATCAAACATGGCTATAATTTTTAATTATAAAGGAATTAAATAAATCCCTAAATCAAATATCCACTTGCAATTAACCCATTCCCCTAGCCTATTTAATTTAATTAAAATGGCTATAGTCTCCTAATTATTAAAAAGCAATTTCATTGTTTAAATAATTAATTCCTATATTTCTAAATGAATTAAATAA
>MU226820.1:598315-609285 GCA_018584345.1 Thuja plicata
TGGATCTTGTCAGGAGGCTAGGCCTCTTAGAGAAAACAATTGACTCTAGAAATAAGATAACCATCAAAGCATATGATGAGGAAGAAAGATCCTCCAGAGGTATTATTTGTCTACCCATCAGAGTTGGACTGATTGAAAGAGATGTTATATGTCAAGTTCTGAATCTACCACTAGCCTACAACATTCTACTAGGGAGACCATGGATCCATGAGATGCAATTTGTACCATCCACTTATCATCAATGCATCAAGTTCCCACATAATGGGATAGAGGTGACAATTCCTACGAATGCCAACTACACTTGCAACAATATCAAGGTAGGTAGCATGATCCCACACAACAAGGAGGCTATGGACGTAGTTACTCCTGAAACTACCAAGGACATGGTCATGAAGGGCTTTAGCAAAACATTGAAACTTCAAGAAACAGGTATGCGAGAATACAAGTTGGACCTGACTCCCTCACTGACAGAGCTTCCAGTATCACCAAGATCCTATGGAAAACTGCCATCAACATTCACACCTCTCGCAGTCAAAAAACTAGAAGTACACAAGGCTATAGGCATGATAAAGGCATCCATGTCTTCTTCAGATAACACAGAAGAGTAGGCAGACTTAAACTAGCTTTACAAAGAAGAACCAGTAAACTCTGAGGTCAAACATGTAAAGGTATCCCTAGAACAGTATGGAAAGGGATATGATTTCCTCAAACAAATGGGATACAAAGGAAAAGGACCTCTAAATGACACAGGACGAGGGATCATTGAACCCATACCCATGGAGTTCTGCCTCAACAATGATAAAACATGACTGGGCTTTAATACTCAATCCAACATACCTACTTCAAAGAAGAGTCCACCTTTTGAAGTAGAGAGTGATAAAATAGATGAAATAGTATCGAAGCCATGGTTTTATGAGAGATTGCTACATATTGGTACAGAGAATCTTGAATATCAAGGAGAACGCTACGTACCTAGTTTTGAGGTACCACAGGATCTTCATACTCCTTTGCTAGAACAGCTGCCCATTCAAGAGGTAGGAGACACCATAGCTACAATCACCCAAGAGGAACCCCAGCCACAAAATTTACATCCTAACTGGGGGCAATTGGTCACCATTACACATGTTCTCAATCTACCTCACTTTGATCTACAAGCAGCTAATTGAGTCCATCAAATAAACATTGCTAAATATTTGGATAGATCTGATGATGATATCACAGACTCTCATGACTATGAGTGGGATCGACTATCTATTGCCTCTGAGGAAATTGGGATAGAAAAAATTCACATGTTTGCAGCTTCCTTAGCTCCTAGCAAATGATTGGACATTCCTTTCAATGACACTAATCCTCCTGAAGCAGAAGAAGAGTTCCTTGCTCCAATCATTAACGGAGACACTGGTGAATACATAACTCTAGAATAATTTCATAGGCTACAAGCAAGAAGCCTCCTTTTACAAAGGGATGATGATGAGATATCTACTCACAATTCACTAGAGTTCAATCCATATATAAATGACAATGATCCTTTTAACAATAATATTACTCTTATTGATCTAAACATCGAATATATTAACTTAACAGACTGTGTCATGTCGGTTAACAGTTTTGATGCTAACATGATGCTGTCCTTCCCAGAATCTGACTCCCTAACATTAGTACTTCCAGACCTCATTGATTGGACCAAAATAGATCCTACCCCTATCCTTGACTTTCCCAATGACCACTCCCTAGATTTTTACCTTAATTATTGTGAACCTCATCTTCCTTCCACCAATGCAAGGAGTGAGAACATGTCACAGGAGGATATCAAGTTTCTTAGTCACAAACTGAAAAAGAAAAAGAAAAAGTGGACTGATGGTGAAAACCACTATGTGGCAGTATCAGATCCCAAAATAGTAAAGAAAAAAGACGTATCCAATGGTGAAAACCTCTCAGAGGTGCCAAAGGATGAGATTCTTGATATCCTTCCAGAACACTTTCAGGAAAGATCTTTGGTATTGATTGAACCAACATAGCCAGTGAATTTGGGCACTGTTGACGATCCTCAGATAGTTCATCTAGCACAATCCCTATTAGAAGAAGAGAAGGTGCAACTCACAAAATTCCTAAAGGAGAAAAAGATCAACTTCGCCTGGTCCTACACTGATATGCCAAGGCTAGATCCCAATCTCATTATGCACCACTTATCTATAGCTCATGGGATCAAGCCCATGAAACGAAAACTTTGAAAAATGCATCCTCATGTTGCATTGTTGGTGAAAGAAGAATTGGAAAAGTTGTTAAAATTTGGATTTATTCGAGTCATCGCCTATGCAGTATGGATATCCAATGTGGTCCCTATTTCTAAATCTGATAAATCTATTAGGATCTGCATGAACTTCAGAGACCTCAATAAAGCATGTTCAAACGATGATTTCCCTCTACCAAATATTGACATGATCATAGACCTTACAGCTGGCTACCAGATGTATTCATTAATGGATGGATTCTCAGGTTATAATCAAATCAGGATTGCCCCTGAGGATCAAGAGAAAACTATATTCACATGTGCATGGGGCACATTTTGCTAGAACTTCATGCCATTTGGGCTAAAGAATGCCGGAGCAACATATCAGAGAGCTATGACAATAATATTCCATGACATGATGCACAAAAACATGGAGGACTATGTCGATGACCCACTGGCTAAATCCAAAGAAAGAGGTACTCATATTTCTGATTTAGGAATGATATTGGATTGAATGGAACAGTTCCAACTCAGGCTCAATCCAAAGAAATGTGCCTTTGGGGTCCAATCAGGAAAGCTCCTAGGATTCATAGTATCGGCAAAGGGAATCAAAGTAGATCTAGAAAAGGTAAAAGATATTATAGAGATGACTCCTCCATGTAATATCAGTCAAATAAGGACACTACAAGGGAAACTCCAGTCTATCAGGAGATTTATGTCCCAACTTGTCGATAAGGCACAACCCTTTACTAAGCTACTACATAAAGGGGTTGCGTTCAACTGGGATGAACACTGTGAAGCCAACTTCAGAGAATTAAAGGGGTACCTGGCTGCTCCACCTATTCTTATGGCTCCTATTCATGGAAAGCCCTTACTCCTATACATTTCAGCTACAACTACATCCCTAGGAGTATTGCTAGCACAAGAGGACAAAACAAAGAAAGAGCGAGCTATCTACTACATTAGTAGAACTTCAGTCGCTTATGAGCTCAATTATAGCATTATTGAGAAAGCATGCTTTGCAGTTGTCTTTGCATCACAAAAATTAAGACACTACATGCTCTCTCATACAGTCAAGCTCATTGCTAAGATTGATCCTCTGAAGTATCTACTAAGCAGAATAGCATTAACAAGTCGCTGTGAAAAATGGGTCCTCATTCTAAGTGAGTTTGACATTGAGTATGTTGAACGAAGAGCTATCAAAGGATAGGTACTTGTAGATCAATTGGCTGATTCACCGCTCCAGGATGATGCACCATTACTAATTGAATTTCTTGATGAAATAATCATGCATCTCACTGAACATCCATGGAAGATGTACTTTGACGGTTCATTTACTCAAAAATGATCTGGAGCAGGGGTTCTCTTCATTACTCCACAAGGATATAAGATTCCCAAATCTTACAAATTAATGTTTCCATGCACCAAAAATATCTCAAAATATGAAGCATTGGTCAATGGCCTCAAACTTGCCATGGAATGGAAGATCATTGAGCTACACATATATGGTGACTCCCAATTAGTTATCAATCAAATCAATGGGGAATATCAAACAAGAGATGAAAAATTGATGCCCTACAAGCAACTAGTTGATGAGTTGAAGAAATACTTTGTCTTCATCACCTTCCAACAGATACCTAGATCAGAGAACAAAGCTACAGATGCTATGGCTACCTTGGCATCCATGTTACAACTAGAGGAGCATCAATTCTTCTATGACTTCTTGGTGGAAGAAATATCCTATCCCACCTTTGCTAATTCTAAATACCAGGTAATATGTGCCTTGAATACCCCAGATCAATCCCGATATGCCAATATCATTGCCTACCTTTCTGACCAAACCATTCCCACCAATCTATCTAGAAATGAGAAAAGATCCCTGATTAGGACAGCATCACGCTACGTCCTCATAACTAACAACCTATATCGACGTAGTCTCAATGGTACACTTCTTCAGTGTTTAGAACTCAAAGAGTCTGATCTAGCCTTAAAACATGTCCATGAAGGTGTATGTCGATCACACTCGAATGACTTTTCATTAGCTAAAAAACTGCTCAGAGTAGGCTAATATTGGCCTACCATGGAGAAAGATGCTATTCAATTTTCAAAAGCATGTCTTAAATACCAAACACATGGAAACCTCATCCGTGCTCCTGCCAGAGAACTGATACCTTTCATAACACATTGGCCATCTCAGCAATGGGCCTTTGACTTGGTTGGACAGATATATCCCAACTCCTCAAATGGACACAATTTTATCATTATAGCCGCTGGGTATTTCACAAAGTGGGTCGAAGCCGTGCCTCTAATTAAAGCCACTGGCAAACAAGTGGCTATGTTCATTCTGAACTACATTATTTGTAGATATGGGATACCCTCTTCAATTGTGACAGACAATGGGGGCCAATTTAAAAACCAAGACATTGATGACCTTTGTGTATAGTTCCATATTACTCAACATTTCTCCTTAATCGATTATCCTCAAGGTAATGGACAGGATGAGGCATCAAACAAAAATATTCTCAAAATCCTACATAGAACTGTGAGCAAGTTTGGCAGAGACTGGCATTTACAACTGAATTTGGCACTATAGGTCTACAGAACAAGCATTCAAATACCAACTGGAGCCACACCATTTTCTCTAGTCTATGGCGCCAAAGCAGTACTACCTATTAAGGTTGAAATTCCATCTTTGTAGATCTCTTTACAAGGATTGGTTACTGATGAACAGTACCGCATTGATCGGGTAACCAAAGATGAGCGCAGACAACAAGCGTTCGGCCACCTCAAAGTGTACCAAGCAAGAATGTCTAGAGATTACAACAAGAAGGTTAAACCATGCAATTTTGAAGTAGGAGACCTTGTCCTAAAAGAGAATCCTAAGAACCAGCCTAATAGAGAGCAGAAAGGAAAATTTTAACCTAACTGGCTAGGACCTTATGTTATCACTGCTACTTTTGGGACTGGAGCTTATCAATTAGCTACACCTGAGGGAGACATTCTTCCAGATCCTATCAACACTCTACATTTGAAGCGGTTCTACGCTTAATGTTCAGCTAGCAGAGCCTGTACAGCAAATAGTTCTTGCAAAATACCAAAAACATTCAGAAATTTGATCCTGAAGAAATCCAAAAATAGTGGAAAAAGTCCTACAAAATAGGTATCCTTGGTGAAAACCTGGTAAAAAGGCACCTTGATACTACAAAAACATTCAAAAAAGAAAAAATAGCAAAAAAAATTGAAAAAAGAAAAAGTGTCTTAATGAGCACCTGGTAAAACAGGCATCTTGGTAGCAAAAAGAAAGAAAAGATCTTGCCAAGTGGTGAAAACCTGGCAATCAGGCGTCGCTTGTGTTCTGCGCTCCATCTATCAATGCGCTACTGATACTAGGCCTTCATAATTTTGCCTGTGCTCATACGCTGACTTCATATTCCTACATGACTGTCTTATCCTTGCTTGGTATTTGTTTATCTTTACATCTTAGGAATAAGTCATTCTGCACTGGGGGCATCTTTGTTTGGCATAGTCAGTTACGGTTGCTAGGTTGCTCTAGGATGGTTTGCCTCACAAACACAAAGTTTCTGGACAGATGCAAAATAATGTCACTTTCCCAAAAACCAAAATATCTTTTCAAAACATGTGACATGACATTGACATTCAATAGCATTCCTACAAAGCTGTATTGGATCGCAAACATGAATGGATTATCCTATCAAGGCATAGACATGGAACACCATATTGCTTATACTCTAATTTTTTGATTGATGAATCTTTACTATGTTTGACATATGGATGAACAAAGTACTACTTAAGCACACAGTTTGATAATGGTTTGATTATGATTCTTTAATGTCCTGATGATGTTTTCAACTAGGGGCATCTAAGTAATTGTGAATTTTATCTGATTGATTCTCAATTGATGATTTGTTATGTCTTCTTAGTTACTTAATGACGTCTGCGTAAAGACAAAGAGTCACAAGGATTGGGGGCATAATGTTTTCTTGAATTTCTGCGTATGGTGATTGTTTCATATGATCCTATAGATTTCACCTAACTTGGATGTTTATGGTAAGAGCTACCACTATGGGTGGATAGCTGCATATATCTTGTTCTTTGTTATGTGTAAACTATGGTGAGTTTGACACAATTTCCTTGTCTATTTTCTGATCCAGATTCTCACTAAGGTATATGAATCATAATGTACCCAAGGATATGAATTTTCAAGGTCATTACGGGTCCAATATCTTTCCTTAATCAGAATCTGGTATATTAAAAGGAAGGTGACTATTTTGTTATCGTGGCTTCTATGCCTTGATACCTAAGTCTATTTCTGACATTCCAATAAAATATAGTATTCATATTATTATAATATCAGTGGGTATTAGTGATGGTTGTACTATCAGGTATCCATTTTGAAAAGCACCCAATGATGATAAAAATGTTGCAAACTTTGCTAAAATCAGTGACAAGTCCTAAGAGTCTTCATGTAGCTGCATTTAAAGATTGCCTGATGCATTTTGCCAACAATAATAACAACATAAGGAATTTTACGCTCAAACATGGTTTCTATCTTCTTCTACAAATATCAAGTTAATTACACCATTTATATTACTGATATCATCCATAGCATAAATTTTGCATTCATTTGGAAAAATAAAACTGGAAAATACAAAAATAAAGCATCCATGTATTGCATTTTTACTTCTACATCCTAAAGTGCATCCATATATCTATTTTGCATAACTGGAAAAACAAAGAAACATACATTTGCATTTTCCCATAGATATCATATCAGTAATATACTCATCACATCCACATTATGAAATGATGTTATCATCTATGAACTAACTCATCACGAGATCAAGATATTATCACATGTGCAATAGATACATTTACCATGACTATGGAAAGCAAAATGGATACATTTACCACATGAAATATGTTAGAATCCAGAAACTACATCATATCATCATAAACATGGTACAAACCAAAGCATAAAGAGTATCAATGAGCATAAAGAGTATCAGTGAGCATAAAGAGTATCAAAGCATAAAGTGTATCAAGAAGTATACAGTGTATCAGTGAGCATAAAGAGTATTAGTACACCAAAACTAGGGTCAGATATATATACGAATAAATGTAATGTACAAAAGGAGGGATCTCAACAGGATCTAGATATACATGTATGATCTCAAAATAAACAAAATGGTGCAAGATATGAACTCTGGCCCACCCCCTCTCCCTGGTCAGGAGGAGGAGGAGGAGGTGGCATGAATGGAGCTGCTGGAGGCAGCATGGCCCCCTCTGACTGCTGAGCTACATGAGAAAAGGAAGGTGCTCTCTGACCCTCTGGCACTGCTACATGATATAAGGCATAATAGTATGTCTCCCTCTATCCCTGATCGACTGCTATGTGAGCCTAAGCATCCCTCTCTGGCCTAAGCCTCTCCATTTTCCTATCTCGGTCCAACAGTAATGCATCTGATATAGCTAGCCTTGACTCCGTTGCTGTGGCTCTAGCCTCTAAAACTGTGATCTGGGCTCTGAGATTCTCTCTCTCCTACTCGCATCAAGATAATGGGTCCCCATCTCTACTAGGATCCTACTCCTACACTCTCTATCTCCGTTGTCTCTGCTGCTCTGGAGTAAGTAAGGGGCCAATATCTCTCTGTGGGGCCACAAATCTGTATCTCTGCCATCTCTGCCCACTACCACTCAGACCACTAGTATCAACTGCCTCTCCACCTCCCCCTATCATCACCATAATGTCTATCATCTGGGGGAGGATGCCTACCGTCATTGCCACCATCTCTACCACCATCGCGGCCCCCATGTCTCCCTGGTGCTCTGTCTCTGCCACCTCTCCCCCTGATAGGTCGATCCTTAGGATCATAATCCAATGGCTCCTCTATACGAGGAATGATCTCCTTAGGCACTGTAAATCATGGAAATGGATACTGAAGCATTTCTGCAGCATACCCATCTGACACTCTAGCATCCTCAACATCTGGGCGAGGGTCCCAGTCTATCGCCACCATGTCTCAAATCTCCTGTGAGGCAGTCTCATATGTCAGCTATGCACCCCAATCAGATGCCTCATCTCTGATACGAGCATAAACTGCCACATCCTCTATGCGGCCCTGTCATCGGCCATACTGCCTTAGAACTCTAGTAATCAAGAAGCGCTCAATGATATATCTAGTGTGGCTGATCATATATCTACTCTGACACAAGAAAGGAACCTTCCGGGCATCAGACGTCCATACCTCATAGTCTAGGTATGGTCGCCACACGACCTCTATCATATCATCAAATAATCGACGCCAATACTCAACCTTTCCCAGGTGGGGCTGCTGTAAGAGACTTGCATACATGTACACATAGGGCTGCTCAGGTGCCCTCTGCCTATCAACAATTGGCCATGTCATAGGGATGTGCTCCTAGGCCCAAATTTGTAGAATCAGGATCCCCACAGTCATACTGTAGGTGTGGTGATATATAATCTCATGGAGCTCTCAGTATATGTGAGCTAGTATATAGCTCCCCCAGGAAAACTGTCGGTGGTGGATGATCATCTACTCCACCATGCTAACCCAGCCCACCAAGAAAGCGTGCTTCCCTCTATCTGGCATAAGGATGCCACCTACCAATCCAGCCAAGTATCTAGCTAATCGATCATAGTGATCGACCATATAATCCCAGGACAGGTATCTATGATCTATACTGTCATCCTGGAAGAATCTACAAGAGGTCCCAATCGCCACGCCAGCTCTAGACTCGAAGAACACCTCATATCCCACCATCAGTACATGCAAGATCCTCCAGACATCCTTAGGTGTCATAGTAATCTCACCAGTGGGTAGGTGGAAGGTGTTGTGCTCAGAATGCCACCTCTCAGCCAGAGCAGTCAACAACCCTCAGTTTACCCTAACCTCGGGTAAACCTATCAGTGACCGCAATCCACATTGGATCATGGTGATCTGCTCATCATCTGATAGTCAGCCAGACAATGCAAGCACTCGCGCAGGATAAGTGCCATGAAAGGCGACTACCTCAAACTGGGCCTAATTTTTGACAACACAGTAAAACATCAGCATTCTATCTACAAAAAAAGGGCACATTCCTACTCTGCTAAGTCATTCCAAGTTTTCCAAACACAAACAGATCAAAGCAACTTAAAAACCTAAGTCTTCTACCAGATGCGATCCTGAAAAAATAGGATGCGATCCTAGAAAAATAGGATGCGATCCTGAACGCGGGGTGCGATCCTTGAAATACAAGATGCGATCCCCTGATGGATTCTAAATAAAAAAAAGACTAAATCTTAAGAACTGGATGCGATCTGGGAAAACCCAGATGCGACGTAGAATTTGGGAAAAACTGGATACGATCTGGGAAAAACTGGATGTGATGCGCATTTCACAGGATACGATCCAGAATCCTAGATGCGATCCTACTTTCTAGGGGCTCTAAAACACACAAAAATGCATAAAATTCAAAAATACAAAATTTACAAGGTAGTTTATCAGGCACTTACTGGCGATGGGTAGGCGGCTGGTCGCTGGTGTCATTGGCTCAGCTCAAATCGATGTTTTCTCACAGGGACCACCATTTTCTTTGCAGAGCTCTCTGATTTACTATAGCTGAAAGTGAAAATAAATAGTGAAATGGTCAATTTGGAGGCTTATATGGGTCTTTTGAGACATTTAGGGTTTCTGAAACTCCTCCCAGAAAACTACAAAATCATTTGTGTTCTCTTTTTTCTCAATCGGGAACCCAATCGAAGGTGCCTACGACATTTTTAGCAGCACAGTGTCATTTTTGTGACAGTTTCCAAAATTTTGATTTTGCTTCATTTGTTCCCCACATTGGTAAATACTGCATATTTCATCATACATCTTGGTCTAAACATCATTTTGTCAGTCTTATCACTCATATTTTCACATAATTAACTTGATAATCGTGTGTTTATTTTTAAACACACCGTCTTCTACTCCACTCTTTATGGACCTATCGCTTCCTACAAGTGTTATGTTCTATTCAAACTGAGGGATTTTATTTCTTTTCCTTCAATTTCGTTCTTGAGGGGGCATCATCACACTACCATCAATTAAATTTTTGTTTGAAAGAGCATCAAAATGACTTTGTTATCAAACAAACTAGGGGCATAACAATTCCTTGACTAAGTCAGATCTGTTGGATAGAAAGCTTTGGTTCTCATAAGCTGGATATCTTGTGTTTCCTCATTTAAAAGATTTTTATTAAGCTCCTGGCAGCTTCATACTGGCTTTTGGATGACAACCAAGTTTAGAATCAGTATTATCAATCTTTGGACGACAACCAAGTTCAAAATTGGTATTTTTAAAATCTTTTATTGATCTTTGGACGACAACCAAGTTCAAAATCAATTCTATCAGTTTGGTTCGATCAAGTGCGAGACTAATCTCATCATCATTTCATTCGATAACCAAGAACGAGATTCTCAATCTTTCTGAAGTCAAAATCAAAAAACTTTCTTTGAATTGATGCGCTGCTCGCACATCAATTCAAAGAGGGGCAAATGTAACCACCTAAATTTGGTCTATTCCAACTATGGTCCCTATTTGCCCTAACTGTGATCATACCCTTGATTATGTCCAAACGACCCTGTTACTGCTTGGCATAATTCTTCAAATCAATTTAATATCCTAGGTGATTTTTATCACTGATTTATATTAACTATTATAGCCATACAATTCAA
>MU226820.1:646840-660901 GCA_018584345.1 Thuja plicata
TATATATATATATATATATACCAAGACAACTCTCTTAACCAAATATTACATAGTCGGCTCTCAATACAAAATATAATTAATAAAGTAAAAATCAAATACATAGTCGACGCTCTTACATAATCAAAATATAGATTATCAATAATCATAATCTATCTTAGCTTTCTAGGAGTCCATGTCATACTCCCCAAATCATCGCTTTAGTTCAACTGCTCTGTATCATTGTTCTGTTGTTGTTGCCTATCTTCATTTCACTGTAACTCTCTGTAAACTTTACCAGAAGAAAATGGATCTTAGATGTAGGTCGTACATACACCATAGTATCTCCCTCTAAGCTCACTCATCTTAACTTGTCAATCTTGATCTTTGATACCCAAAATACCTCTTTATTTCTGCTCTGTACTTAGTCGATTCCATAATAGAATCACCAAAACCTAACTCCATAATCAATCGATCAATATGCCATATGTATTTGCATAAATGACAACCAAAAAGTGAATCATATTACACAAAATTGATCACTTGCCAACAATCTCTCCCTTTGGAATTGATGGAAACACTTAACAAAAATTGACTAAGTGTTCCAACAAAAACAAAAATTGTCTCCTCTGCATTTCTTCTTCTCCCTTATTCACTTTACCTCTTCTCTCTTCTCCTCTAATCATTTTTATTTTTCTCATATATATATATATATATATATATTTCTCTTCTCCAATTTTTTTTCTTCTCTTGCCTTCTCCCCCTTTGACAACAATGACAAAGGTGCATACAAAGTAATAAGACTAGCGCTTGCTCACCATTTTCAGGATATCTTGAAAAGAATCTTCCAAGATCTTCACTTCTGCACTCCATGACTTAATCAATAGCTGACTAACATGAATTAGTCCATTTAGTGCAAATGATGTTGTCTCTTCTACTTTCAACTCTGTGGGCATAGATTTTTTCAGTGCTTCTGTAGTCTTCTCCATGTCAGATAAGTGGGTTTGCAGAATTGATAGCTTAGGAGTGATTAAACCCTTTAGGAAACCAAACCTTGTCATGATTCTCCCTTTCTCAATATCCAACACATTTATCTTATCCAAAATTATTGTTACTTCGCTGTCCATATCCATCATAGATTGTGAGGAGGTCTCACAACTGTCCATCATACTGTTCAAGGTTGCCCCATCCTTAGCAATAATGAACTATAATTGATTGAATGTTTGAAGATATTAGGTTGATGATCACAGAGACATAGAAAGTTAATGCAAGGCATTAAATAAGTTAATGTATTGTACTGTCATTGATGTCAACTTGATATAATTTGTATGGTCATGAACATATTGGTAAAAGACTTTAGAGAACCGATGAATCAAAGGCTATGCTATCAGTAATGCACAAAATTCAAGTATTCACAAAGTGACTGTATACACCGAAGGTCAGAGTAAATCAATAAGATCAAAGTAACAGTGTTACCCAATGATCAAATGTACAACATTACCAACGAGAAAATTCACAGTGTTGCACAACGACCAAAAGAACAGTGTAACCTGACAGATAGAATTACAGTGTTTCCTGATAGACAGAGATCCCACAGACAACTGAAGTCACACTGACGAAACAATCAGTTGTCACCGATGACTAACTAAAGTATTGACTAAAAAAAAAGAGAGTTCAGAAATGACAAAATGCTTAGCTTTCAAGAGCTAAAAATAGACTTAACTAATACTTATCAATGTTTTAAATCAACAAGATAAAGCCAGAGATAAGTAAAGGATTTAAAGTTTCTTTGTCCAATTGGCAAGAAGATCTCTACGAGATAAAAGTAGAGTTTTTCTTTAAATCTAATTGGTGAGAATTGTGGATCATGCCAAGATCAAGAAAGCCAAGAAATGATGAAATCGTATCTATATAAGAGACAAGCTTATTCATTATGAACAAGGGGGAGTGACAAGAGAATATGATGCTGAAGAGTTTGTGAAGGTGAAGAAAGTCTTCATTCAAACCTGATCAATCAAGCTAAAGAAAGAGATAAATTCTACAAACACCGATGAAGAGAGATACATCATCACAGAGCAGAACAATGTGGAGCAAAGGTATTGAATTGATTACATTGATTAGATAGGTAATGTACTTACAATAGATCTAAAAATATGCAATTCTAGTTGTATATGTGAACAGATCAATTTACCATTTCAGTTTTACCATTGAAGCATCAAGTCTCTTAACCGAGCAGGACTTAAAAGTCTTTTCTAATTGAGATACATCCCAAGGAGTATCAAAATTTTTGATCATACAAAGTTGCTTTAGATATGCCCTATACCTATGACAGGCCAAGTGAGTGTTTGATCAAAGATGGTAGCATTAGATGCCAGATACTAAGCGACAAACTATTATTTAAATCTTCTAACAAGGTCACACCTAACAGTTTGTTTGTAACCTTTAATAGGGTTGGCTCTTCACCGAGATCACTTCAGAAGAGTGAAAATTTGGGGTACCGGTTCTAGTGGTTTTTTCCCTTAACAGGGTTTCCACGTTAACAATCCATGTGTTATGTGTCTATGAGTCATTACTTTACTATTTTTCATTTCACATAAGTAATTCTGGATTGATTGGTATACACTAGTTATTTATTGTGTTTCGGTAAATAGAAAGACTGCTTATCGTTAAACATACAAAAGAAGGTTTTACAAAGCATTCCGACAAGTAGTAATTTGATATAATTATTTCAATGCATTCATCTTATAGGAATAAAGATAACTAGAGGTATAATTTTGTGGTACTAAGTTTGAAGGGTTGATTTAAGGATTAATTTTTTAGGCCACTGATTCACCACCCCCCCCCCTCTCAGTTATTACTAACAATTGGTAGCAGAGCTTGTGTGCGTAGAAGGAAGGTTTCAAGACCTAAGCTAAATAACACAAGATGAATAGATGAGATGTGCCCAAGTTGAACAAAGACAAGTTTTCTTCATCGAAAATCAGAATAAGACTCCACTTATCAGGTATTGTAAATGATGTTACTCAATACTTAGATACTGAATATGTGTTGCCCACATAAGCACCCACATTTGAACAACTAAGAGAGATGCATGAGCATAACTGCATTATGATAAAGCTTGCTTCCTCACTCTCCGATGCTGAATTTGAAGATGTCTAAACATGCACAACTGCAAAGAAGATGTGGGAAAAATTGAATCTTGTACATGGTGGTGATAAAAATGTTCTGAGAGCCAAGGCAGAAAGCCTTAGAGGAAAGTTTGATGATCCAGAATGAAAGAAGGTGAAAACATCACATAGTACACCATAAGAATCAAAGAGGTAGTTTATGATATCCGAGGGGTTGGAGGTGTACTAGATGAAGATACAGTGGTAAGTAAAATTCTAAGAACCTTACTGCCTACTTATTCTATTAGAGTATCTGCCATACAAGAAATGAGAGCAATAGAAAATAGCAATGTTACTCTAAATAGCTTGATTGGAAGACTGATTTCATTTGAGATGAATAATTTTGATAATAGTGTCTTGCCAAACATAGATTCTGCATTCAAATCTTCATTGAGAATAAGTAAATCAAGTCATAAACACACTATGATAAAAGATAGTGATAGTGATAGTGAAAGTGAAGAAGAAGATCTTGATGAAATTGAAGCACTAATTGCTAGAAGAATGCAGAGAGGAAAAGGTAAATTACCACTTGTGTGTTTTAATTGTAAAGAGATTGGACACTTTGTTGCAAGATGTCCTAACAGAAGAAAAGATGATAGAAGTAAAGACAGGTCATTTGAAAAGAAGTTTGATAGAAGTGATAACCGAGATTACAGAAGCAACTGACAATCAGAAAGAAGAGATACCCAAGACTACAAGGACAAAGGAAAGAAGGCTAGTTATGTAGCTAAATGAAAAGATGAAGATACTGACACCAAATTTGATGAATACATTGAGATGGTGTTTGTGGCAGTAAAAGATGATTCAGATGAAGATGAAGATGAAGAAAGGTATGTAGAAACTGCACTCATATCTAAAGTTAGTAAAAATGATGTCTAGATCATAGATAGTGGCTGCACTCACCATATGAGCGGTGACAAACAAAAGTTTGAGACTTTTGAATACTACAATGGTGGTTCAGTAAGAATGGGTAATGACACACCTTGTCCAGTTCAAGGTAAAGGAACTATAAATGAAGATATATGGTTGTGGCACAAAATATTGTGTCATGTAAACTTTGACAACATGATAAAGATAACTAGAAAGAGAAATTTAAGAGGCTTACCGACGATGATTAAGCTAGACAATATCATGTGCAAAAATTGTCAAAAAGGTAAGATGACCTAGTCTAGTTTCAAAAGAAAAACCCATACATCTGATGCCATGCTATAATTAGTCCATACTAATCTATGTGGATCCATGAGCACAAAGAGTTATTATGGTGATATATATTTTATTCTCTTTGTTGATGATTACTCTAGAATGAAGATTGTAATGTTTCTAAAAGATAAATCTAAAGCATTCAAGATGTTTAAATGGTACAAAGCAATGGTAGAAAAACAAAGTGGTAAAGAATTGAAATGCTTAAGATCAGACAGAGGAGGGGAATTTATTTCAGATGAATTCACTAACTTTTGCAATGAGCATGGTATCAAAAGAAAGGTCTCTGCACCGAGAACACCATGGAAAAATAGAATTGCTAAAAGAAGGAACAAATCTATTATAGATTGTGCAAGGACACTGATGATAGATAAAGGCATCACCCAAATATTCTGGAGGGAAGCTGTTAGTACTGTTGTTTACACATTAAACATAGTACAATTGAAGAAAGACACCAAGAAGACACTCTATGAGCTATGGTATGGTTACACACCCAATGTGAGTTACTTCAAAATTTTTGTAGTAAATGTTATATCTTAAAATATGATAGAAATGGAAAGATTTACTCCAAAAGTGACGAAGGAATCTTTCTAGGGTATTCCACCAAGAGCAAGTCTTATAAATGTCTCAATAAATCCTCTAACAAAATTGTTGAAAGTGAAAATGTAAAGATAGATGGATTTGTAGAGAAGAATGAAAAGGAAAGAATAAAACAACCAGAGGACTACAACAGGTTTGTTTACAATGAAGAACTTGACACTCTACCTAAGCAACAATGTATAGCTCCCGAGCAACAAATTATTGCACCCGGGCATCAGGCTGCAAATACCAAAAATCAGGATATTGCTCAAGATGATGTACCAAGTGATGGAGATCAGAATGAAGGACAAATTGATGATGAAGATGATAGACAAATAATTGAACCTATACTTGCCAGATATGTCAGAAAGAACCATCCATAGGACTAGATCATTGGAGACAAGAAGGCTGGTATGAGAACTAGAAGTAAGTCTCTAAACACAAGATGTCTTATTTGTGATTTTGAGCCAAAATATATCAATACTGCACTTGAAAATTATGAATGGATTAGTGCTATGAATGAGGAAATTGAGCAGATTGAGAAAAACAAGACATGGACACTTGTACTGAGACTAGATGACAAGAATGTCATCAGTACAAAAAGGATATTCAAAAATAAACTAAATGATAATGGAGAAGTCACCAGAAACAAAGTAAGACTAGTATGCAAGGGGTATGCACAAGAAGAAGGGATTGACTATGGAGATACCTTTTCACCCATTGCTAGGCTAGAAGGAGTGAGAATATAAATTTCTTATGTTGCATGTAAAGGATTCAAGGTATACCAAATGGATGTCAAGTCTGCATTCCTAAATGGAATGCTTGAAGAAGAGGTATACATTGAACAACCAGAAGCGTTTGTAGATCTAGACAAGAGGAATATGGTATGTAGACTACACAAAGCCTTGTATGGATTGAAACAAGCACCCTGAGCCTGGTATGAAAGACTTCATTCCTATCTTATAAGTATTGGATTTGTAAGAACCAGTGAAAACAATAATCTTTATTCAAAGGAAGATATTGATGCTAACATTTTGATTACTAAAGTATTTGTTGATGACATCATATTTGGAGGCAATGATATGCTATGCAAATCATTTGCAAATGAAATGAGAAAAGAATTTGAGATTTCTATGTTTGGAGAGATCAAGTTCTTTCTTGGTCTATAGATCATGCAACAAGATGAAGGTATTTTCATTACACAATCCAAATACATGAAGGAAGTGTTGAAAATATTCAAGATGGAAGATTCCAAGCCAGTTGGAACACTGATGGAAACTGGTTGTAAGTTGACAAAGGAGGACAAGTCATCAGAGGTAAATCAGACTTTGTATAGATCTATGATTGGAAAACTCATGTATGTTGTACATACTAGACTAGATATTGCACATGCAGTAGGAATAGTTGCAAGATTTTTTGGTAATCCTAGGGAATCACATATGACTACTGTGAAAAGAATGATAAGATAGCTGAAGAATACAAGGGACTATGGATTATGGTATAGAAGAGAAGGTGAATTTGAACTTAAGGTCTTTATCGACACTGATTGGGCTAGAAATATTGATGACCAAAAGAGCACAACTAGAGAAGCATTCTTTATGGGTGACAAACTTGTCACATGGATCAGCAAGAAGTAAGGATGCATCTCTCAGTCTACTGCAGAATCAAAGTATGTTGCTGCTATTACAAACTTCTCAAGTATTGCATGGATCAAAGAGTTACTAGAAGGTATGCATATGAAAATTATTGAACCAATAATTATCTACTGTGACAATACCAGTGCAATAAAAATTTCCAATAATCCAGTCATGTATGCTAAAACAAAGCATATTTCCAACAAGTATCATTATTTGAGAGAACAAGTTCAAGCAAAGGAGGTGATACTTGAGTAAGTGAAATCAAAGGAACAATTAGCTGACATCTTCACCAAGCCACTACCTAAGGATGCATTTGAGTACTTGAGAAAGAGACTAGGGTTCAGACCCTTGTCTACTGGTCAATAAGATGACTAGACGGATGCATCAACCTACATATTATCAGAATATCATTCATGTTGATGCAAGAAAAGAGATGGAATTCAAAGATAAATATATACACAACAAGGTATTTATCTACTCCGAGCACCAAAGTTATTCTATTGTTGATGGATTGGGAAATTCAAGGAGTATATTATGGATAGAAAGGATTTGTTTGGCATTACTGTCAAAAATTTGTTTGGAATTGCTGTCAAAGGGAGAGATTATATCCATTATCACATCAGGGAGATCACATTAAGGAGAGCTTATATCCATCACATTATCCAAAGGGAGAGATGTAACGAGAAAGGGAGAGTACATACAAAGGGAGAGAATTGCTGACAAGAGACATCAAAAGAAAAGAGAACAATCAAAGGGAGAGAGTTTGACACAAGAGGAGAAAACATCACATTAGAGGAAGAAATATTGTACATCTATCCAATGAAGGGATTAAAGACAGAGAGAAATTTGCAAGAATCAAATCTAAGCTTACATAAGCTTACCGAGGACCAGATATTTGTATCGCTTATAGTACATAAGATTGAGAGTTTGATTAAATTCAACTGTTATATTTCATATTGTATTAGTGATAATATAGTGTGATAATGTAGTGTGTTTCCATCAATTCCAAAGGGAGAGATTGATGAACTATAACTAATTGAATGTTTGAAGATGTTAATTTGATGATCACAGAGACATAGAAAGTTAATGCAAGTCATTAAATCAGTTAATGTATTGTATTGTCATTGATGTCAACTTGATATAACTTGTATTGTCATGAAAATATTGCTAAAAGACTTCAGATAAACGATGAATCAAAGTCTATGCTATCAGTAATACACAAAATTCAAGTATTCACAAAGTGACTGTATACACTGAAAAAGTGCACACTGACAGTCAGAGCAAAGCAACAAGAGCAAAGTCACAGTGTTACCCGATGAGAAAATGCACAACATTACCGATGAACAAAGTCATAATGTTTCTTGACAAGAAAAAGAAAAGTGTAACCCGACGAACATAATTACAGTGTTGCCCAACAGTCATTTGTCACCGATGACTAACTGAAGGATTGGCCAACAGAACAGAGAGTTCAGAAATGAAAAAATGCTTAGCTGTCAAGAGATAAAAATAGACTTAACTGATACTTATCATTGTTTTAAATTGACAAGATAAAGCCAGAGATAAGTAAAGGATTTAAAGTTACTTTGTCTAGTTGGCAAGAAGATCTCTACGAGAAAAAACTAGAGTTTTGCTTTAAATCTAATTGACAAGAATTGTGGATCATGCCAAGATCAAGAAAGCCAAGAAATGATGAAATCATGTCTATATAAGAGACAAGCTTATTCATTATGAATAAGAGGGAGTGACAAGAGAATAAGATGCTAAAGAGATTCTGAAGGAGAAGAAAGTCTTCATTCAGACCTGATCAATCAAGCTAAAGAAAGAGCTAAATTCTGCAGACACCGACGAACAAAGATACAACATCACAAAGAAGAACAGTGTGGAGTAAAGGTATTGAATTGATTACATTGATCAGAAAGGTAATGCACCTATAATAGATCTAAAAATCAGCAATTCTAGTGGTATATGTGAACCTATCAATTTACTATTTCATTTTTACCATTGAAGCATCAAGTCTCTTAACCGAGCAGGACTCAAAAGTCTTTTCTAATTGAGATACATCCCAAGGAGTATAAAAAAGTTTGATCATACAAAGTAGCATTGGATATGCCTGATACCTATTGACAGGTCAAGTGAGTTTTTGATCAAGGATGGTAGCATTAGATGCCAGATACTAAGTGACAAACTATTCTTTAAATCCTCTAACAAGGTCACACCTGAATAGTGTGTTTGTAACCTTTAACAAGGTTGGCTCTTCACCGAGCTCACTTCAGAAGAGTGAAAATTTTGGGTACCGGTCCCAGTGGTTTTTTCCCTTAACAAGGTTTCTAGGTTAAAAATCCATGTGTCATGTGTCTATGAGTCATTACCTTACTGTTTTGCATTTCACATAAGTAATTCTGGATTGATCGGTATACACTAGTTATTTACTATGTTTCGGTAAATAGAAAGACTGCTTATCGGTAAATATCCAAAATAAGGTTTTACAAAGCATTCTGACAAGTAGTAATTTGATATAAGTATTTCAAGGCATTCATCTTACAGGGCTAAAGATAACTAGAGGTATAATTTTGTGGTACTAAGTTTGAAGGGTTGATTTAAGGATTAATTTTTAAGGCCACTGATTCACCCCTCCTCTCAGTTATTACTAACAAGTAATAATGCCCTCAATGTTCTAAACATGTATGATTCGGTTCATGCAATAACTGAATAGATTTCTTCCATGTGCAACATAAATCCTACCATTTTTTGTAACAATTTTTAGAATGCCCAAGTCCCATGAAATAGACTGGCAGACTTCAATCAGTTTCTTTTCTAAGTACCTCTTCTCTTCCTTATCTTCTGCAATCTTCACTAAGTTCTCATAGTGACCATCAAACTCATCAAATTTCATCTTCAAGTTTTCTATATCCTCTCTGCTCTAGAAAACAATAGGTACTGGAAGTAATTTATTCACAGTATCAATTTCCCTGGACATTACCTTAGTCTTTTTGTCACTCTTCTGCTCCGATCACTCTTTTGCTTTAGTAAGTGCGGTGAAAGCTAAGCTCACCAACTCATTCTCATCCATGCAATCAACATCAACATCTATAGGTTTTTATTTGCTTGCCAACAATAGGATAGCAGATGTGTTTACCTCATTTTTTACTTCATCTTTTGTTTCTTCTTCCTGCTTCATTTCTTTCTATACTTCATCTTCCTCTTTCTATTTTAGTTCTTCCTTTTTCTGTTCTTCCTGTTTTAGTTCTTCCTCTTTTAGTTCTTCCTCTCCAGTCATAGTACTATCAATGTTTCCTTCAAAAGGGTCCTTCTCATCATGAGAAGTGTCAAGTGTTACAGGCACACCAGAAACATAGAAATTTGGTTGCATGTCATCTTTGCTTTTCTCAGTACTTTCCTCAGCTACTTTTGAACTCTCTCCCATTCCTAAGGGTGTAGGAATTTTAGTCTTAGGAGGTGTAGTGTTCTCAAGAATAGAAGACATAAGTATCTGATCTAGTGCTTTCTCAATCTCTTCAGTAATATCTTCATACTTTCTTGCCATGATTTTCACAGGTAACATCCTATCAATCACTTGATTTCTGATAGTCTCATCTTCAATATGTGCTAATTTTTTCCTTATTTCCAATCTTCCAAAAAAATATTCATGTAAACTTCCCTCAATCTACAATATATTTTTCTTGAAAACAAGTAAATGATTTACTACAATATCTTCAATATTAAGTTTTTCAGATTTCTCATACCTGTCATAGTATTTGTCTATTGTAAAAAGCTTTCCTTGTTCAATAGCTCTCTTCTCAATCATTTTCAAGTTAGGCATCCATACTTTTCTATCACTTTCAGCTTTCTTCTCTTCTCTCTCAGTCCTCTATTCTTTAAGTGTTGATTTCTATTTGGTGGATCTAGTGCTCACTCTAGGAACCAATTTTACTGTCTGCGAGGTATTCAAAGATGATGAAGGGGTGTCTACATCAATGACTATAGTAGATGTAGTAGCTATCATCACAACTTCAGGATGTGGAAGGGATGAATTACTAGTACTTTCCAATCCAAAAGATCATTCTTCCAATTTCCTCTTTACTTCCCTCAACTCTTCCTCAATAAATCCTTCCTTAACTCCATATTCATGAATGATGTTATCCACTTTTATTTTCCTCAAGCCTCTAGTCTGATCTTCTCTCACCTCAGCTGATTTTTCTTCATAAGCACCCCATCTCTTCATAGATGTATATACCTCAGATGCCAGAACATGTTCAATCTGCATAATTAGTATTTTTTAACTCACTTCATATCTCATAAGATAATACCATTTATTTCTAGGAACAACTGTCGCAAAGCATACATAATCGGTTTCAACCATGAAAAAGATTGTATCCTTGTATTTTTCAACTAAGTCTTCAGGGATCCTGTATCTTTCTTTCATTTTCCTCTGAAGAATCTTAATCATTCCAAATAATTCTCCATCAACCCATGTGTTGTTCTGTCTTTGATAACTCTATGAAATCTGAATACTAGTAGGTATCCCTGTTCTCCAACCACTAGGGTGCATTCTTGGAAATTGGTGCTCAATGTGTATGTACATGTGCATTAGAAGTGAACCAAATCTAAAGGTTTTGGATTTGTCTTTCTTTATCAACTTCACATTCTCCAAAAAATCTTGTGCCAACACTTCGCATAGGTTATACTTTGTGTTTTCATTCACCATTCTATACACCATCATAATAACTCCAATAGATGTAGAATTAGGTCTACTACTATAGTAGAATTTGTAACCAAGTAACATAGTAATCAATCTCACATCCTACTGAAAGATGTCATTCACTGTCATAGCTCACCTATCTCATTTCGAGTGTGTTAGGGTTTCAACTTGCTTCTTAACATGTTTCTCTACCACAAGAATGATTCCAGTCTTGTCCAATCCAGTAATATCATGCATCAATTCACTACATATCTTCACAGGTTGTTCACCTATCCAAATAAACTGATCATGTACTCTACTCAACAATATCTTAAACCATTCTTCTTCGCTGAATTTGAGTAAATCCATAATTTTCATAATGTTTAACTCATTCACATGTTTGAATTAATCTCTCATAATGCCATTATCAGTCATGTATTCCATTTCAATAGAAATGTCATCGATACCCAGTATGTCATACTTGCAATGAATATATGCCCTAATATCTTCTACATGCAAGACGCCGTGAAGTATTTGGGAAAATTCTCCTTCAAGGTCTTCTTCACAGGATTTGAAAGGATCTTTCTTGAATTTATACCTAGGTCTATCCACAACATCAAATATCACAGGTGAATCCATAGTTTATGTATAAGTAGATGATGTAAATACCTTTCACACACTAAATTATGAGTATTCGCTTCGATCGATCATGCAAGGTAATTGCTAGATAGTCTGAATCTCTTTTCTCTCTGATCTCCTTAGGTCACTGCTCGTCAAATGGTAAGAAGATAGATAATCATTTGGTGCTTTATACAATGTTAAGTTATAAAAGCTCACATTACTCAATGCAATCTAGTTAGTTGTAAATATCATGATCAAAATATATACATCGTCCGATGTTGTGATCTTAAATATAAGTTCCATGATGTCAGCCATGATCATACCTAAGCTCACGAGAGCTTACTCTTAAAAATTAGGGGTAGGATATACTATGATATCTTTATCCAATGCTCCCCCTAAGGTCATGATCAACCAATTAGGTCAATTCTTCTTTGTTATCATCAGCCAAATATCCAGTATCATCTATTGTCTCTCCCTGGACCAATATCTCACTTGTCTCTTTGATCTTCCATATCTTTCCACTATTTTTATCTTTTGCTTTCTTGAAACAATTGTCAAAATCACTCTTCAATTCTCCAAAACTCTTACCAGTATCTTTTTCATTCTTTTGTGTATTCCTAGGAGGTGGTACTCTTCTATTGTTTAATCCATTAAATCTGAAAAACTTTGCTATATGGCCTAGATTGTTGCATTTGTAACATATAGGAGGTCTTTTGTCATGATTTACTTGCAGCTTACAAAAATTTGCAATGTGCCCAATGTTATTTCATATGTAACATTTAGGTTTGATTGTATGTTCTCCTCTACTGTCTTGTCTATATCCAGATTGAATTAGTTTCCTGCATTCTACCTTCTTATTCCCATATGCATTACAGTTAAAATAGTATCCAAAAAAAGTCTTAAAAGGGGAATTACCTCTGCAATCTCTTTTCATGTGTCCAAACTTGTCACAAACAAAGCATCTACCTCTTAAAGGTATGATCTATTCTTTAGGTTCTTCAAGAGTAGGTTTTCTGCATCAATCTTCACATTTGGTTTCTCTTCTTGATTCTTGGAACATTCAGCTTCTTTGAAGCCAATACCAGTCATATCTCCTTTAGGTTTCTTTTTGTCTCTTTGTTCATCAATCAAGTCACTGCTCATGTGTAGTATCTCAATGTGTTTCTTTTTCTCAACAAGTTCACCTTTTATGATCTGATTGTATTTCTCCAATTCTAGATACTTGTTCTTGTAATGGTCAGCCTCATTCTTCATTTGTTCCATCAAAGCATTTGCATTTTTCAAAGCTTCTTCAATCTTGTTTTTAGCATCCTTTTCAAATTTAATTTCTTTAGCAATGGCTTCATTCTCAAGCTTCAAGGTGTCATTCTCTTCTTCAAGTTGCTTTATCTGATCTGAATTATCATTATCTGAATCTTCTTTTATCTAAACCACAATGTATTGTCTCTAATTTCTAGAAAGTTTAAGTTATTCTTTTTGTTTCTTTATGAATCCATCTTTTCTCCTTAATTTGAATCCCAAGCCATCATTTTCTTCTTTTTACTTATCAAGGTCTTCAAGTGCAGCTTCAAAGTTCTCTTGCAAACTCTCTGAATCCATTCTGATCTCCCTTAAGCTGTTAATCTTTCTCTCCAAGGGCCAAAATATATGATACCAATTGTTAGGATTAAGTAATACTGAGAGGGGGGGTGAATCAGTATTACAACACTTAAAATAAAATTTAAACCAATTCCACATAAACCATAAGCATACTGAAATCAAAAGAACATAAAAAAAATAACACAGTACTCATAACACCATTATTTTTTTTCGAGGAAACCCTGGCCAAGGGAAAGCCCGATGGGGATGGTACCCACAAGCATGCACTAAAGTATAATGTCCCTATTAGGAGACCTAGCCCTATTAGGAGCTGAATATTACATATTACAATTCCTTTTTAGAGGAATACAACCCTGTTAAAGGTATACAACACCCTGTTAGGCGCCAACTGAGCTTACAACTCTTATAATATACTTCTGTTACAAAGTGTTCTTAGTAATGAACAAAACAAGCATCTTCAATGCTTAGATAGTTCCAGTCATATCTCTTCAATGATATTTGTCAACCCTCTACTCTGTCATTCGCATCTCTCATATCACATATTCCACCAGTACATCAATTCATACTTCGCTCTTCAAAAAGTCTTCATATATATATATATATA
>MU226820.1:668867-680693 GCA_018584345.1 Thuja plicata
ATACAACCACTTGCATCGCACTAACTTTCTTCCCTTAGGAAGAGAACAAAGATCCCAAGTGTGATTCTTCATCAAAGAAGAATACTCCTCCTCCATAGCACTGTCCCACTCAGTATGTCCTGTCGCTACCACAAATGTCTGAGGGTCACCACAAATAGCATGACTCAGAAGACTAGAACCTGCAATGTGAGACCGGGTGCGACAAGAGGTGGAAGGGTCACCAGCCAGAGATCCTGCAGCATCAACTATAACATGAGCCCATCTAGGCATCTGTGGAGGATCCGGTGGTGGAGGTAAATGGGGATCACCAAGATCATCATCCTCATCATCCTAAAACAAAGCTAGAAGAGATGAGAAAGTAGTGGTAAGTGAAGTAGACTCTGGAAGAGGGGTATCTACTGTAGGAAGGCGCTCATCAAACTGGACATCCCGTCAAAACAGGACCTCTCTGGAATCAGGGTCAAACAACCTATATGCCTTAACATCCTCGCAGTAGCCAAAAAAAATGAGGTGTCAGCTCTTCCGCTCCATCGCTCTCCTCTGAGCGTCAGGCACAAATTCCCATGCTTCACTACCAAAAAATCAGAATGAAGATACATCAGGCTTGACATGAGACCAAGCCTCCTCAGGAGTCATATGTTAAACTGCCTTGTGAGGCATCTGATTCTGAATATAGTTGGCACAATTTACTGCCTCTGCCCAAAAAGATGAATCCATGGACCTAGACTGTATCATACAATTAGCCATCTCCGGAAGTGTTATGTTCTTCCTCTCTGCCACACCATTCTGCTGAGGGGTGTAGGGCACTGAAAACTGATGCTGAAGACCATGTTCAGAGAAAAAATACCTGAAAGCTTGGTTCACATATTCCCCCCCATTATCTGTGCGTATCCGGCGAATAGAAAGACCAGATTGCTTCTCCACAAATGTCTTAAAGACTCGAAATGAATCAAAGACATCAGACTTTTACTTCAAAAAGTACACCCATGTGCACCTGGAGAAGTCATCAATAAATGTGAGCACATATCTGGCACCAGAAAAAGAAGGAGTAGGAAATGACATGAGGTCAGTATGAATCAACTCCAATGGTGCCAAAGCACGAGTAGCTCGTCCCTGAGGAAAAGGATCCCTATGTTGTTTTCCAAGGACACAACCCTGACAAACCCCATCAATGCAAGTAATCTGTGGAAGCCCAAGAACAAGTGCCTGTGTGCTCATCTGCTGAAGATATCTGTAATTGACATGGCCCAAATGCTCATGCCAAAGTCTACTCACTGAATCTGCATGTGCTATAAGATAGGAACCTGTGCCAGCAGAAGACTCAAATCCATCAAATCTGTATAGTCAGTATGCAATGTTAACACTCCCAGTAGCCACAATCATCTCAGAATCATGTAAGTCCTGAATAACCGCATCATGTGGTGAGAACTCAACTGTCTTACCAGAGCCAGAGTGGAAAATCTGATAGATAGACAGAAGGTTCATCGAAATGTCAGGGACAAAGAGAACATCCTGGAGAGAACCCCCAGCTAATGCAACAGAACCAGAACCCAAAATAGAAAGATGAGATGAGTTCCCAACAAAAATCTGTGAAGTAGCACAAGGAGCAAGTGAGCTGACTAATTGCTGAGTGTGAGTCATGTGGTGAGAAGCACTGGAATCAAGAATCCAGGTGGGCCCAAAAGTCATAGCTCATGCAGTAAGAGCATGACCTTTCCCTGTAGGGGAGGATGTGGACTGAGGAGCTGAAATGTGATGCTCCTGCATGGCTTCCTCTAAAGCCTCCGAATGTTTCCAACACCTAGAAACGGGATGTCCATCCTTTCCACAAAAGCTACAGGTCTCAACTGATTTCTTCTTAGTCTTGGAGGTATACTCAGTAGACTTCAAAGAAGATTTACCCTTGGAAGGGTTAGCTGGAGGTTTTGAATCATTTTTCTATGTAGGTTTGGAGGAAGACTCATTGCCTGCGGAATCTTTCTTCGGTTTTCCTTTATGTTTTGGTATCCCCTGTGAAGACTGAGCAACCAATGCTTGGCTAGAAGAGCCAGAAGCATCCATCTGTTGGATCTTTGCCTATTCCCGTGTCAACCAATCACAGATTGTCTCAAAAGAAGGCATGGTGTGCCTAGCACCCAAAGCATCCATGGTGGAGTAGAAAGTGGAAGAGAAGATCTGATACTGTCCTTGCAACTTTGAGAGTATCAAGAAGATACACTCATCATCTATCTTGGTTTTCCCACATCCCTGCAAAACTGAGCGCAGAGACTTGAACTTCATTAAGAAGTCCTTAATGGTGGGAAAGATGGTAGGTGTCAAAGTAGTCAACTCTGCATCAAGCTGTAGTGCCCGTAACTCATTTACAATGCCAAACAAATCTAAAAACTTGCCCCAAATGGCCCTAGGAGTGGTCAAACCATCCAAGTGAAAGAGGAGACTATCGGAAATGTTCAGTGCAATCAAGCCCATAGCTTCATCCATCTTATTCCTATGCTGAATAATCTCAAAAGGATGCTATAGGACAGGTTGTTGTTCATCTAGGCATGACAATAAGCCACATGACATGAGTAGCTTGGTCATGTGTGCTTTCCAGGTGTGGTAATTATGCGGTGTCAGCCGGGCCACAGAGGGGTCCGACATTGAGAGAAGAAAAAGATGGAAGTAGAAGGGTCAATTTCTGAAAGTAAATGACAGAAAGCAAAAACACCCCCCCACAAAGTATGATTCTAACCCCCGTACAACAAATAATTAACTACTGAAAGCACAAAAAAAACTAGAGAAAAACCTAAACACCGGATGCAGAGTGGAAAAAAATAAAGCCTCTACTTCAACACTAAAAATAGGAACTCAAACAGCTGAATCAGTGAACAAAACTAGCATCATTACGTCCGTCACAGAAACACCTTTTGGGCGATATTTCATTTTCTAAAAAAGGACACCGTATGCCCAAGATATGGCCAAAAAACCACAGGTACCCCAAAATGCAAGCTGACTGGAAAAACACAGTCATGGAAAAAAATTTGATGTTCAAACGCCCGTCACCTATTTGCTGAGTTAAATTTGACGGTCGTCAAAGTTCACCGGAAAAATGAAGTTGGCCGAAAAATTTAAAAAACCTGCCGGGAAAAAAATTTCGGCCGCTAACGTCACAGGTGACGTCAGCTTTGCGCAGGGTTGGCGGCGATGTAGGAGGCAGTGGGGGCCAGGTGGGGAACTAGTGGCAGGCCGGTGGCTGCCGGGTGGTGGCCGAGCAGCCAGGCGGCGGCGGCGGGCCCGGGTGGCGATGCAGTGGCCGCAGGGTGGCACGCAGGTGGCGCGGTGGCGACGTGCACTAGCAGCGCCCATCTGTGCTCAAAAAAATGCCTTTTTTTAATTTTTTTTTGAGTTTTTTTCTCCATTTTTGAGCCGTACGGCCCTAATAGGCCAAAAAAATTTGCCTGTGGTCACAGAGGCCAAAATAGTCAAACTTTATATGTTTTTCAATTCTCCCGGGCCTTCTGAACGCAATGGCAAAGTCTGTTTTTGCTCAAATGACTCCAGAAAATAGTGCCTCCTTCAAAGTGACAGAAAAAACCCTAGAGAAGCTATGGCTGTTGTCTTCGAATCGTGGCTTCAAAAACCTTCAACCCAGGCAGCGACAGGGTGGCTCTAATACCATGTAGAAGTTGAGAAATCCAACTTCACAGCTTGCCAAGAACACTTGCATGCAAAATACCTGAAGCTGAATAGAAACCTGTGAGAAAGAGGCAAGGGTTTGAAAAATCTCAGCGGAGTGAGAGAGAATTATTATTTCCCAAAAAAGTAAGTACAATAATTACAAAAGCGGCATATAAGGTGAGAAACCCTAAAGCCGGAGAAAGCTAGGTTTGTGCAATTAATAATTAATAAAACATATTAATTATTATGCACCTACAAATGACAAGCTTAAGTGAATAGAATAATAGTTAGCTTTAATAATTAAACCGAAGTGATTTAATTATAAAGGCAAATGCACTATTACTCTAACAAGTTTTACTTTTAACCTTTGCAATACAACCCTAACCTATTCTAAATGTTCTTCCTTTATTTTATTGAAAATCAAAATATCATCAAGATAGACAATAACAAAATTGCCAAGACAGGGCCTCGGTACTTGGCTCATCAATCTGATAAATGTATTGGGTGAATTTGTCAATCCAAGAGGCATGACCATCCACTCTTAAAATTCATCCTTCATCTTACAAATGTTTTCCACACATCCCCTTCACAAATTCAGATTTGATGGTACCCACTCTTTAGGTCAATCTTTGTTAAGTACACTCAAACAATCCATTAATTCATCCATCCTAGGTAATGGAAACCTATACTTGATGGAAATATTATTAATTTCCTTGGAATCAGTACACATTATCCACTCACCTCCCTTATTAGGTGCCAATACTATAGGTATTGTGCGTGGATTAGGACTTTCTATAATAAACACCTTGTATAACAACTTGGAATTGTCTATTTATCTCATCATTCTCTTGAGGTGTCATCCTATATGGTGCCTTATTTAGAAAAGTTGCACCTAGAAGATCAGATCCATACAATAATCAATTTCTCTTATTGGTCATAGACCATTTGGAAACTCTTTCTTAATTATTTTTGCATACTCATTAGTCAATTCTTGAATTTCTATAGGGAGCTTCTCCTCCTTATCTGTTGTCATATTTTGTGTCAGATGAGAAACAAAGGCATAAAAAACTCCACCCTTTATATATCCTTAAAAAATTTCTTCCCTGAGATTAGACACACCTTGGAGGTCCCCTCTACATCATCTTCCTTAACCTTCATTAGATTCAAAACAAATTCTTGGCCATCCTTCATGGTGTAGTTGTTATTCTATCCATCATGAATAACTTGTCTATCATATTGCCATGGTCTCCCTAGCAAGATGTGACATGCATATGTTAGGATTGCATAATACTAAGAGGGGGGGTGAATCAATATTACTGAACTTAATTAAACTCTTCAACAAATTAAACATTAACCATAAGCTTGTAGAAATGAAAATAACATAAGAAAATAACACAGTACTCATAACACCATTATTTGTTGTTGAGGAAACCTTGGCCAAGGGAAAACCCCGGTGAGGATGATACCCACAAGCATGCACTAAAGTATAGTGTCCCTGTTAGGAGACCTAGCCATGTTATGAGCTGAATATTACATAGTACATTTACTTGTTATGAGAATTACAACCCTATTAAAGGCATACAACACCCGGTTAGGGGTCAACTAAGCATATAGCTCTACAATAAGATTCTGTTACAAAATGTTCTCAGTAATGAACAATAACAAGCATCTCTAATGCGTAGATAGTTCCTGTTTATAACTCATTAATGATCTTTTTCATCCTCTGCTTTTTCATTCATATCTATCTCATAACATATCATCCATCCATATTTCCCTCTATCTCCTCTTTACTTCTGCAAAAATATCTTACATATGTATCTTTCTATTTCACCAAGTCAGCTCTCAATGCAAATATTACATAGTCGGCTTCAATACAAAATATATTTAATAAATTAAATATTAAATTCATAGTCAGCACTCTTACATAGTCAAAGTATAGGTTATCATCAACCATAATCCAAGTCTGATTACTAGAAGTCCACGTCATACTCCCTTAATCATTGCTACTGTTCAACCGTTGTGTATCACTGTTCTATTGCATTTTGTCTGTCTTCAATTCTCTCTAAATCATTGTAGACATTACCAAAAAAAAATCAATCTTAGGTGGAGGTCACACATACCCCGTATTGTCTTCCTCTAAGCTCAGATGTCATAACTCATCGATCTCGATCTTCGATACCCAAAATACTTTTGTATCTTTGCTTCTATACTTAGTCGATTTCTGAGTTAGCAAAACTTAAATTTATAGGAATCGATCTGTAGACCAGATGTGTTACCATAAATGAAAACCAAAAAAGTAAATCACTTTACACAAAATTGATCACTTTCCAATAATCTCTCCCTTTGGCATTGATGGCAACACTTAACAAAAAAGAATGACTAAGTGTTCCAACGAAACAAAATTGTCTCCTCTATTTTCTCTCCTTCCTTATTACTTCCTTCTTATCTCTTCTCCCATTCATTTTTTTCTTCTCTTCTCGCCCTTTGACAACAATGAAAAAGGTGCATGCAAAATAATAGGATTAGTGCTTTCTCACTAGTTTCAGAATATCTTGAAAGGAATCTTCCAAGATCTTCACTTCTATACTCCATGTTTTAAACAATATTTGACTAACATGAATTAGTCCATTCAATGCAAATGATGTGGTCTCTTCTTCTTTCAACTCTGTAGGCATAGAATTGGTCAATGACTCTGTAAATTTCTCTAAGTCTGATAAATGTGCCTCAAGTATGGATAGCTTAGGAGTGATAAAACTCTTCAACAAATTGAATCTTGTTAATACTCTCCCTTTCTCAATAGCCAATACACTGAGTTTCAAAAAAATTCTTGTTACTTCCTTGTCTAACTCTGTTATAGATTGTGAAGAGGTTTCACAACTATCCATCATATTGTTTAGAGTTTCCCTCTCCTTGGAATTAATGTCTTCAACATTCTGAACATACCTAATAGGATTCATACAGTAACTAAATAGTTTCCTTCCATGTGCAATGCAACTCTTTGCATTTGTCAAACAAGTTTTCAGAATGCCTAAGTCCCATGCAATAGACTTGCAAACTTCAGATAGTTTCTTCTCTGAATAGTTCTTTTCTATCTTCTCTTCTACAATCTTTATCAAATTCTCATAATATCTATCAAATTCATCAAGTGTTATCTTTAGATTTTCAATGTCATCTCTGTGTTGGAAAATAATAGGTACTGGAAGCAATTTTTTCGTAGTATCAATTACCCTGGTAATTAATTTAGCCTTTTTATCACCTTTCTATTCCGATCTTTCTTTGACTTTAGTTAGTGCAGTAAAAGCTAATTTAACTATCTCATCTTCATGCATGTAGTCAACATTAACTTCTGTTGTTTTATCTTGGCTTGCCAACAATGAGATGGAAGATGTGTTTACCTCTTTCTGTTCTTCCTTTTGCTCTTCTTTCTCTTTCTGCTCTTCTTCCTCTACAATAGTGTTGTCCACATTCCCTGCAAATGGGTCCTTTTCATCATGTGATGTATCAAGTATCACAGGCACACCAGAAACATAGAAATCTAGTTGTGAATCAACCTCTCTCTTCTTATCATTTTCCTTAGCTGTCTTTGAAATTTCTCTCATTCCTAATGGTGTAGGAGAAGTGGTTTTAGGAGGTGGAGGCTTCTCAGGAGTAGTGTTCATCAATATTTTCTCCAGTGCCTTCTGATTTTCCTTAGTAACTTCATCATATTTTCTTTCCATGATTTTCAGCAGTCTTACCTTAGTCCTCAAAAAAGGTTTCAATTCCTTGAATATTCTCTCTCTTTCTTGTAAAGATATCACAAGCAACATGTTGTCAATTTCCTAATTTGTGATTGTTTCATCTTCGATTTGAGATAATTGTTTCCTTGTCTCTAATCTCCCATACAGTTCTTCAGGTATGTTGCCCTCAACTTCCAATAGAGTCTTTCTGAAAATAAGTAGGTGATTAACACAACATCTTCAATTTTCCGTTTGTCAGTCTCATCATACATGTCATAGTATTTATCAATTGAAACTAGCTTCCCTTGTTCTATATCTCTCTTCTCTATCATCTTCAAGTCAGGCTTCCATGCTTGATTACTCTTCTCAGGTTTCTTCTCTTCTCTCATAGTTCTTGGTTCCATAGATGATGTTGGCTTGCTAGATCTGGTGTTTACTATAGGTGTAATGTTTTTTCAGTTTGTGATGTCTGTTGTGATGGAGGAGGTGGACTATCTACCATTAGTACTCTAGGAGTGGGAAGGGTTGTGGTACTAGCACTTGCCAAACTAGAAGATCGTTCTGCCATTTTCCTTTTCACTTCTTTCAACTCTTCTTCTGTCAATCCTTCCTTAACACCACATTCATGTATAATGTTATCAATTTTCCTTTTCCTTAGACCTCTAGTCTATTCCTCTCTTACCTTAGTTGATTTATCCTCGTATGTACCCCGTCTTTCTTCTGATGTATCAATCTCAAATGCAAGAACATGTTCAACTTGCATGGTCAATACCTATGAACTTACTTCATATCCCATTGGATAACACCATTTCTTCCTAGGAGTGACTGCCTCAAAGAATACACAACCAGTTTCAACCATGAGATTGATTGTATCCTTGTATTTTTCAACAATGTCTTCATGTAATTTGTATCTAGTTTTCATTTGCCTCTAAAGAATATTAATCATACCAAACAATTCCCCATCAACCCATGTTTTGTTCTATGTTCTGTAGCTCTGTGAAATCTAAATACCAGTAGGTATCCCTTTTCTCCAACCTCTAGGGTGCATGCTAGGAAATTTTTGTTCAATGTGTATAAACATATGCATCAATAGTGAGCCAAATCTGAAGGTCTTTGATCTGTCTTTCTTTATTAGTTTAACATTTTCTAGAAATTGTTGTGTCAATACTTCGCATAGGTTATATTTCACATTTTCTTTCACCATTCTCCATGCCATCATAATGACTCCCATAGATACTGAATTAGGTCTACTGATATAGTAGAATTTGTAGCCAAGTATCATAGAGAATAATCTCACATCTTGCTGAAAGATGTCATTTATTGTCATTGCTCGCCTATCCCATTTCGAGTGAGTTAGGGTTTTGACTTCTTTCTTCACATGTTTTTATGCAATAGGAATGATTCCAATGTTTTCCACTCCATTAATATCATGAATTAATTCACTATAGATCTTCACAGGCTGTTCACCTATCCAAATGAACTGATCATGTTCTCTGCTCAACAATATCTTGATCCATTCTGTTTCGTCGAATTCATACAAATCCAGAATTTTCATTATTGTCAACTGATAAATGTGTTTGTATTCATCTTTCATAATTCATTTCTCAGTCATATACTCCATCTTAGTGAAAATCTCATCAGTGCCAAGTATATCATACTTACAATAAATGTAAGCCCTAATATCTTCTACGTGTAATACGCCATGAGGGGTCTGAGAAAATGATCCTTTGAGATCTTCTTCACAAGACTTGAACGGATGTTTCTTGAATTTATACCCAGGTCAATCTACAACATCGTAAATAATAGGTGCATCCATAGCTAGATGATGTAAATACCTCTATTCTATTGAATTCCAAGTTTTTGCTCCAATCGATCACGCACGACAATTGTGAAATAGACTAAGTTCCTTCGCTCTCTGATCTCCTTAGGTCGCTTTTGTCAAATGGTAAGGAAATAGATCATTGTATGGTGCTTTATACAATTTTAAGTTAGAAGGGTTTATTTTATTCAATATTGTCCAATCGGTTGTGAATCTCGCGATCACAATATATTCATCAGATGATGTTGCACTCTAAGATGTATACTGCATTATGTTGGCCATGTTCATACCTAAGCTCGCTCAAGCTCAATCCACACAATTCAGGGCTGGATATATTCTGATATCTGTATCCAATGCTCCCCCTAAGGTCATGATAAAAAATTAGGTTGATTCTTCTTTGCTGCCATCAGGAAAAGATCCAATAGCATCTATTGTCTCTCCCTAAACTAGTGTCTCACTGGTTTCTTTTATCTTCCAAATTTTACCAGTGCTGTTATCTTCTGCTCTCTTAAAACAACTATCAAAATCATTCTTCAAATCTATAATACTCTTGCCAATATCACTTCCACTCTTTTGTGAATTCATACGAGGTGGTACTCTTCTATGGTTTACTCCATTATACCTGCAAAACTTCGCTATATGTCCTAGATTATTGCATTCGTAACATATAGGAGGTTTTCTTTCCTGATTTACTTGCAGCTTACAATACTTTGCAATGTGTCCAATATTATGGCATTTATAGCATGTAGGTTCTCTTCCATTGTCTTGTTTATATCCATGTTGATTAGGTTTCCTACATTCTGCTTTCTTGTGCCCATATCCATTGCAGTTAAAACAATAACTAGAATTTTTTTTTAAAGGGGCATTACCTTTGCAGTCTCTCTTCATGTGTCCAAAATTGCTACAACCAAAGCATCTACCTTTGAAGGGTCTGATCTTCTCTCTAGTTTCTTCAATAGAAGGTTTTCTAGCATCAATCTTCTCATCAGATTTCTCTTCCTGATTCTTTGAGCATTAAGCTTTATTGAAGCCAATACCAGTCATATCACCTTTAGGTTTTTGCCTGTCTCTTTGTTCATCGATCAAATCACTGCTGGTGTGAAGTTTCTCAATGTGTTTCTTTTCCTCAACAAGTTCATCTTTTATGATCTGATTGTATTTCTCCACTTCTAGATACTTGTTCTTGTAATTGTCAGCCTCATTCTTCATTTGATCTAATGTACTATTTAGAGATTCTTCAACTTTCTTCTTAGCATCCTTTTGTATCTGAATTTCTTTAGTCATAGCCTCATTCTCAAGTTTCAGGGTTTCATTTTCTTCTTTAAGTTGCTTTATCTGATCTGAATGATCTTCCTCTGAATCCTCTTTATCTGAACCATAAGAGCTTGTCTTTGAATTCTGGAAAGTTCAATTTGTTCCTTGAGTTTCTTTATAAATTTCTCAGCTCTTTGAATGTTGAATCTCAATTCTCCATTCTTTGCTTTTGCTTTGTCAAGGTCTTCAAGTGCAGCATCAAAGTTTTCTTGCAAACTATCCAAATCCATTCTGACCTCCCTTAAGTTGTTAGACTTTCTCTTCAAGGGCCAAAAGCTCTGATACCAATTGTTAGGATTGGATAATACTGAGAGGGGGGTGAATCAGTATTACTGAACTTAATTAAATTCTTTAACCAATTAAACATTAACCATAAGCTTGCAGAAATGAAAAGAACATAAGCAAATAACACAGTACTCATAACACCATTAGTTGTTGTCGAGGAAACCTTGGCCAAGGGAAAACCCCAGTGGGGATGATACAACTTTAGGATTAAGAGGCAAAAAGGCCACCACTTAGGAAGATGTGTAGAAAAAGGAACTTTATTTAATTAAAAGAGGGATTTTCTTTTAATTAAATAAGATTATTTAATTTAATTAAAATGGATATTTTAATTATATGAGATATTATTATTTAATTAAGAGAGATTTTAATTAAATAAGATAAGATTATTTAATTAAAAAGAAATTTTAATTAAATAAGATTATTTTATTTAATAAAAAGGAATTGTTTTCTTTTAATTAAATAAGATAATTGATGAAATGATCAAACCTTAGGAAATATTGAAATAATTGAATTAATTACGATTTGATCAAGGAAATTGATTTGAATTAAGATATTGCAAAGCATTGATTCAGGAATTTGATAAATTGGTAAATGGGGCCCATAGTCTAGGCGACCATTTTAGGGTGCATACATGTGCCCCTCTTTGAGTAATGTGTGATCATTCTAGGAACACCTGTAGTCAAAGAATGCAGTTGAAGTGTGAGATCGATTTGGGATCACAAAACAACACAGACATCAACCCCGTTGTAAATAAGTAATTGACATCAGAACAAAGATAAGTTGATTGCAAAAAAAGACAAGGTCAACACCGTTGTAAATAAGTAATTGACATGTCCGAGATAAGAATCTCAAGCGAGGTTGCCCCAAGTGAAGTGATTGATAGGATTGATATAAAGATGAATCATGAATGAGGCCTCAAATATTGACTCATAGCTCCCTAGTCATGGAGTGCAAAGGTGTGTGATGAAGGCCCTCAGATTGACCTAGTTGTGCCTATGCAAGTACACCATGAAATGAGAGATTCAATGCATG
>MU226820.1:706845-718974 GCA_018584345.1 Thuja plicata
TTATAATTTTCTAATATTTTCTAGAAGTTACAATTTGCTAATATTTTATAATCTATAATAAATTACAATTTTCTAACATTTACTAACATATATTCTAACATTTATACTACAGTTTTTTAAAGTTTTCAAACATTTTCTAATATAACAAGTTATGATTTTCTAACATACTACAATAATTTTCTAACAAATTCTAAAATCCAATTATCATTTTCTAACATTTCTACAAACTAAATATTATTTAAAACAAATAATTAACTAAAATGAATATAAAATGTATAATTTACAAAAAAAAATGAGAAAAATGCGTGTACCTGATGCTAATAAAAATCACAAGAGGTTGAAAAAGGTCGGGAAGTGCTGACGTCGTAGTGGTCATCACTGGTTCGCTCTAAGCACCGGGTCCACAAAATCTCGCAAACTGAATAGTGAAAATGACATGACTTTGTCAGAAATTTATAAAAATTTCAGCCAAAAATGGCTTCACGTGAAGGGGGTGTTCGCACGAAGCACCCTACGTGGGTCACTTCGCGCGAAGCCATCAAAAAAAGAAATTTATTTGCAAATCTGAAATCCTTCGTCCCAAAAAGTGGGACTCACTATTGTGAGATCACCCTTTATCACAATCAACTAGAAAATGGATTTCTTCTTTGTACTTCTCAACTAGTTGTTTGGGAATTCTATATCTACTCTACATCTTCTGTTTGAAAATTTCAAAGTATCCATCCATAATGATGTCAAAATTATCCCCCATCTTAGCTATGAAATCATTAATTTGATGGATGATTGGTCTATCCTTTTCCATGCTACTGTTCCTTTGGAGGGAAATAACTTCTCAACATAAAATAGTATGAAGATTAGGAGAGAACCAAACTTACATGAATTAGTTTTTGATACTCAGATGCTCTCCATATTCTTTCTCAACTAAGTGAGTTGCAATTATGCTAGGTCAAATACCAAATTCTTCTTGACTACTTTGTAAGCTAGGTCAACAGCTTCATATGCAACACTGTTGGGTCTTCTTGAGCTGTATAACTTGTGAGTTATCACATGAATGCCAAATTTCATCTCCATATATGTTACTCTATTGAGTCTCATGCCTCTGCCATCCCACTCGGCAAGAGTTAACTCAGCTAGTTCATCCCTGTTTAGGGTTTTGGTAGCTTTTGGCTTATCTAGCATAGGAAACCCGGTGACACGGTGAATTATCTGCTTAGTGATCTTCAGAGGATGATCCAACCATAGTTGCATGTCGTGAACATGACTAAGAACATATATCATCCATTTTTATGGAAGTCCCTTGACATATGCATGATATGTGTCAAACCCTTGGTTTCGATGTGCTTATGCTCGGGCTTCAGTTTCCCATCGGTACATAACTTCTCATATGTTTGATTCATCTCACTAGTTGCAAGCTCCTATATGTTGTATTGATAGAAGCTGCGAATGTCATTAACCAGTAATACTCTCAGAGGAATTAGGGAATGAGCTCCCATCGAGTGTATCTCCTTTGCAACTGCCAGATGAATCTTGAACATGGGAGGATCACAAATTGTATTCCTTACTAGCATCTCCGAACCTTTCTTGACCTTGCTACTAGAATTGGATGCCATATTGCTCAAACAAAATAATCAAACTCTGCTTTCAATCACGAATTCGCACTGAATTGATAAGGGCTCTAAATTGACTTGTAAACTGAAAGCTTTGTAAACAATACTCTTTACAATCCTTCATATATAAGATATTATCAACCGTTAGAGTATTTCATTAAATGCTTTGTACATAGTAGCTGGCATGATTTGGGTGTTTCTCCAAGATTCACTTGGAAGCTTGGGTGAAACTAACTTTCCAGTTTTCAATACTACCCGACTCAGCTCAAGTGAGCTAGAGTGACTCGGGTGTAACTAACATTCTGACTCGGGTTGAACTACAATATGTCCTCATGAATCAATATGCAGATATGGACTATATTGCTTACCTAGAATTGATGTAGGATGGCTTGTATTGTATAGTTCTAGTCATATCCTTACTTTCCTATTCTGTAATGATAGATCCACTCATCTCATAGTTTAGGGTGTCATTAGATCCTTCATTTCTTTGATCTGAATTATCTGAGGATTTCCTTACCCATTACTTGCTCATCTGAGTTCTAATTTCTGAGACTTTGGCTTTACCATTCTCAAAACTAGTATCAAATTTTTCTCTGTTCATATAGTTCTTGCTCAAATGATCGAGATGTTTACACACATAACATCTCTTAGTAGGATCTATTTTTTTGAATTAAGTCTTCACACAATTTGCACCAAGGTGTCCATATTCACCACAGTGACAACATCTATACCAAGTGTTGTAATCCCAACCAAAAATTGCCTTGGCTAATTGTTCAAAAGGATTCCAATTCTTAGTTCTACACTCGGAAGATTTATGACCTTGTTTGTTGCATTTGTAGAATTTCCCTTAAAACTTAGGTTTCTCTTTGCATTCACTTGCTCTATGTCCATGTTTGTTGTAGATGTAGCATTTACCATTAAAGTTTGACTTTCCATTGCTCTAACATTTCTTTGATGTATGCCCTGTCTTACCACAATGATTGCATTTAGGTTTGTTGTTCCTTTGAGCTCCTTGTAGTGAGGATTCACCTTGTTTAGTATAACCTAATCCAGTCTGTCCATGGTGTCTGAGTTTTGTTGCCTGATCCATGCTATTTTTTGAATTCATCATAATTTCATTTGTTTTTTTTTCCATTATTGAGATCATTCTGCAGTCTTTCATTTTTTGTCCTTAGATTAACAACTTCTTGTGTTGCATTGTTGAGTTGACTTACCAGATCAGCTTGCTAAAGTGATAAGTGTTAGATTTAGTTTTCTTTTTCTTCTAATCTTGTACTCAACAGTCTTTTGTCTTCTTGTGCTATATTTCTGTCATCTTCTTCTTTGTTCTTTAGTTCCATGACTTCACACATTCTGATTGAGTGAACTTCCTATTCTCTTTTCAACTTTCTGATTTCTTCATGTAGATTGAGATTCTTTGCAAGCAAGTCTTCAATGGATGCATTAGCTTCTTTTGAGCTTCTATCTTTGCAAAATTCTTCAATTCTTTCTTCTATATAGTTATTTTCATTCATTTGTACTGCTAATTCTTTTCTTCTCTTTAGGGAAAGAGAGAGATGCCCCTTAATTTTTATGATCTGATCCATGGCCACTTTAAGATCTATCTTTTCATTCTCAATGGCTTTCTCTAGTCTGTATGTTTCCATATCCTCTGATCTTTTCTCAAGTTGTTACACTTCTGATAAGAGAACCACTGCTCTAATACCAATTGTTGGAATTATATGATGTGCCCAATGACTGAGAGGGGGGGTGAATCAGGAACCAATAAAACTTAATCCTTTTAATCCACAATTAGATTAGCTTATTTGTTTGCATGCATATAACTTGAAAGTAAAGAATAATATAGAACACATAACACAATATTTGGTTACCCAGAAACCTTCCAAAAGAAAGTAAAACTGGGGTGGGGATGATACCCACAAGATTTAGTACGGTAGTATAAATTTAGCCTATTAGAGCTTACAATGACCACTTCTAATGGTCTTCTCTGTTAGGAGCATAGAAAGGACTATTAGGTCCAACTTGTTTAAAGGATTTTGTACAATACAATAAGTAATGCAAATCGGTTAAGAGATTTAAAGAAAGGACTGTTAGGTCGACCTTGTTAAAGGATTTTTTCTGATCCACCTGTGAGAATGAACCAGTTGATGACCTTCTTTGTGCAACTGTGATTGCTGAATAAGATCCTTTGAATATAATTGATCACCTGAATGTGATAGATAAGACTCTACTATCATGAACACTTATGCATTTAACTCAAACTTCCATTCACATAATCATATTTATCTTCTTCTCATAATTTTTATTGGATAAAAAAAACTATCTTACATATATATATTTATCCAAAAAATAACTTTTTAAGTTAGCTTGCAACAAACAAAATTATTTTTAACAATATATGCAAAGTCGGCTTCAAACTGTCACTCGGGTCCAAAAGACTACTCGGGTGATAAACTGTCACTCGGGCGATATTGAACACTCGGGTGATGCTGAACACTCGGGCGATGCTGAAAACTCGGGTGACACTATATACTCAGGTAACACTAAATACTCGGGTAACACTAAATGACTGAGTGTTTTGACACTAATTGACAATATGTCTTGCCATAAGGTCTACAACTATCAATGTGGTCATCACCAAGTACATGTTATTTAAATTTGATGTTAGTTTTGTGTATATTAATGACAATGTCATCATGGATTCATCTTGAGTCATTCCTTCCCTATTTCACCTTTTCATCTTTTATCTATTTTGGAGAGGGTTTTTATTGTAATTTTTCATCTTTGTCATTTTTTATAGGAGATATTGGTTCAACTGCATGGTGTTAGCAATACAAGCTTGTGTCATCATTGATGTCAACTTGATGTCAATGGAGGTCCAAAAATAAGTATTTAGATGTTTATTTGTTCTTCATTACTTTGGAGTGAGTATGTGTGGTTTCCAAAAGGTTACAGTAATAGGAGATGGAATGTGTCGGAGAGAGAATTTGAATTATATGACAGAGAAAGCTCCACATTCCTCCACATTTAATCATTATGGCTTGAAATTCTATGCATGGTGTCTATATTCTATGGATGTGTTGGGATATATTTTAGGTTTCTGAGATGTGTCCAAAATTGTTCCTGGTCTTAGTCAAGTTTTTCCTCTGCATCAAGGTGTTTCAATCTTCCTGCAAGTTTTTTGAGAAATATATGTGTCTAAAAGCAATTTTATCTTGAAAATATCTTAAAACCCTAAACCCTAAGTCTTGTTTGTCTTTGGTAGGGTTTTTTATCTTTTAAAATTGCCAAGTTGTTCCCTAGATCTTTTGTTTTCGTGTTGGCATTCATAATCGACCCTTTACTACATGTGGTTCTTATTTTCTTCATGTCTCCAAATCTCATAAAGGTTGGCAGTTAAGCAAAGTATTATGAGACTCAGCGATAAAAGGTTTTAAGTCTTGTATTTTAATCTTGTAAATGAGATCAAATATTCCAAAAGTTTTGGAGATTGAGTGCAGTAAGATTATCTCTTAATATCATAAGTAGAGAGAATATGCTTTAGTCATTCTGATATTAAGCGAAGGTGTGTTATGTTTCTTGGTGGGCCCAGTGGTTAAGTGTTTGTGATGCAGAGCTCTCCCATATTTAGAAAAATATGAAGTGGTGTGAACTTAGGTGTCTATGTTACATCAAAACTAGATTTGAAGAGTTCTCTACACCTTCATAAGATCATGCAACAACCACCAAATACACTATCCTCTTAGAGGATTCTAAGTCTTCTTGGTAGAAAGTGTCTTCTACTTGAATCTTGACATAAAGTAGGAACCTATGTGTTGAATGGGGATGGAAAGGTTGCACACTATCTAATGATCTCTAAAAGAAGTTATTTGCAACCCTTTAGAATGTCTAGAAAATCAGACAACTCTGGACTTTAAGCCTTCCTGGCTTGTAGCCCTAAAGATAGAGTTTTTGCGACCTAGTTTGAAAAATTCCTAAAAGACCTACCAAACAAGGATCAGATGTAGATACCCTTTAAAGAGTTATATCAAACCCTAAAAGAATAGAATCCCAAAAGAAAGGAAAGTACCAAATGCTTACTGTTGCAATAGACCTAATTAGGCCTATAAGGGTTGATTTCTTCTAGAAGTCTTCACCAGTTGAACTCTTCAGGAAAACCACCACTTGGAATGTTTAAAGGGACCCCTTACAGATCACAATCCACCATCAAATTGAGTTTTTCTACACCAGAAGTGTCACTGCTACTTCATTCTTGTCTAGACTACACCAAGCACATATAAATGCTTGGGCTAGGGCTTGCAAGCTGTAAAAATAACAAACTCATTCCCCCTCTCCCATGATTATGGATTTGTAAATTAAATTGACCCTAATTGAATTTTTTTAAGGGGCAATGGATTCCCAAAGAGGGAAAGAAATTTAGGGCATGATCTTTGAAAATTGCTTATTTAGGAAGGGTTTCTGTGCACCCAAGAGAGATTTGTCTATAACTTTTGACTTTGATCTCGTTATGGACTCAAACCAATTGCATAGTATTTTTAGTTCATCACACCCTCCAGATCATTCACTCTCCTCCTTCTTCTAATCTGTACCAATCCATACATGTACTATTTTTTGGTCCAGAGTATAGGGAAAACAAGGAATTTTATTGGTTGCAAAAACAAAAGTACATCATATGTCTTCCACCCACCTGAAAGGGCTTCTTGAAGACCTTTCCCAATGATTTAAACAAATTTTTTGAAGGTTGTGACCGTTGGGAAGAATTTACAACATAATGATGACATTATTTTTCCATTAGTATCCTCACAGAAAAAACACAGACAGAAAGCATTACCGGTAGACAGCAAGCATCACCGGCGAACCACAAGCAGTACCGGTGAAATGCAAGCATACCCGAAAGGACAAAGAATTTTGAGAAAAATGCTAAGTATAAATGTGACAAGCATCACCAGCGACCACAAGCTTCACCGATGAAGACAAGCATCATCGGCGACACAGTTTCTAGAACAACCCGACAGGAACAGACAAGCATACCCGATGACATGTTCAGAGAAAGGAACACCGACGACCAAGAACACCGACCATCAGAACTGACAGTCAGAAAAGCTGCAAACTATGGATCTGATTTATATATGGTGGATAAATCAAAGTTATTCTATTTTGTAGAATTGTTTGAAAAGCCGCAAACTATGGTCATGCAAGCTTTATGTAAATACTTTAAAGCATACTAACAGATCTAAAGCATATCTAACTACAGATCAAGATCAAGTTGTATATCTTGAATCTAGAGTTAACCCGCAAATGCATGAATTAAGAATTGAACCTAAGATAGTATAAATAGATGTTCATACTCAATTTTTAGTACATGAATTCTATATAATTAATAGCCATGAAGAGCATCTAAGGAGTAGAAGGCAGAATTCATGCAAAAGATCAGAAACAGAATACATTAGTTATCAAGAACACACATAGGCTACCGACGAGCAGATAAAGGTAATACTCAATCATGGAAGGATGATTAATAGTATTTTTTGAAGCTTTAAAGGATCTGTTATCAGCAATTGAAGATTGCATTTATCATCAGATCAAAGACTTATGTAGTTGCATTCTAACAAGTGCATCACATCTAAAATCCTTTTGTAGAAGGTGGACTTAACCGTCCTTTGTAAATCTCTTAACAGAGTGCACACTTAACAGTGTTGTTGAAAGCTTCAAATGAAGTAGATCTTAAGAGGTCTCTACTGTAATACTCCTAACAGGGTAGGTCATCAGAAGTGACCAAAATTGTAAGCCTTAACCGGCTCTTCTTATCTGCAGATAGTGAAGTTTGTGGGTAACAATCCCCACCACACTTTTTACTTCCTTAACAGGATTTTTCTGCGATATCATATCTTGTGTCATGTGTTATCTAATTTTATGAATGTTTCTATTATTGTTACATATCAAAAGGAATGTATGATATGATTTCATATGCATAAAGAAAGGTGAACAGATAGATAAGTTAAATTATAAACTGATGACTAAGGGTTAATGGGCTAACCAAGAAAAGTTTTAGAGGTATTGATTCACCCCTCCCCTCTCAGTACAAATTATCTCAATATAATTCCAACAATTGGTATTAGGGCTAAGTCTCTCTCTTAAAAAGCTTAAAGACTTGAGAGAAAAGATCAGAGCAATGGATAAGTTCAAACTAGACATGACTATTGAGAATGAGCAGTTACAAATGCAAATAAACTTTGAGCAGTATAAGGAGGCAAAGATAAAGCTAAGAAAACTTCTTAATGAAAGATAGATTATGGAAACCAAGCTGAATGAGAAAGACTACAAAGAAATGGAAATACAAGAGTACTTTGAAGCAGCAGAATCATCATTGAGAAAAGCTTCAAATGCATCAGTTGAAGAAATTACAAGCATGCAGGAGATCAATCTACATCTGACAGATCAAATCAAGATGCTGCAAATTGGTCAAGACACTCAAATGGTAAAAATGATTGATGTTATGAATGATGCAAAAAAAGCTGAAAATGAAAGAACACTAGCCATTGATGACAGGAGGAAAATTACAGAGAAGCTACAAGACAAAGAATCAGAGATTCAAAGACTCATTGAGCATCACCATGAGGTCACCAACCAGATTATTCTTATGAGTCAAGAAGTAAACAGATTAAATACAGAACTCATAGAAAGAATACAGACCATTGGTGAAGTAAGGGAAGAAAATGAAAAATTAAAGTATGAAATCAAAGTTCAGAATGAACACAATGAACTGATCAAAAAGGCTAAGGATAGCAAAAAATGGATGGATGATTTTCTTGATGGACAAAGAAGAGTCGACAACTACACAGGATTAGGATACAACAAGAATGGAGAATCCTCAAATCAATCTGATAAGAGGAATGCTTTCACCACCCCAAGATCCAAGAATCTATCATGCAAACACTGTGGAAAACCAGGCCACACCTCAAACATCTGCAAAAGAAAAATAAAAGGTATTTCTCAGGCACAATCTACTTTTATTGGTAATTGTTATAAATGTCAAAAGAAAGGACACAAAGCACATGAGTGTAGATCCAAAGTGATAAATCCAAAGAGAAAAACCTATATGGAAAAATACTTTCCTACATGCAAGATGAATGGGCATACACACAAGGAATTCTGGAAAAAGAACAACAAGGCATGGACTCAAAAAGAAACTGATAAAAGCTACAAACCAACCAGAGAGGGTAACTCATATGTTTGGGACTACAACACATGGGTAAATTGCACAACATGTGGAAGGTATGGTCATATTGCTGCCAACTATATGAGAAAATGGACCAGAAGGTCAAGAGGATGGACCAATCCAGGTATGGCATGTTTACATTGTCATAAAGTTGGACATGTGATAAAAGATTGCAAAGACCAACTGATAGACACAAATACACATCCCAATGGAAATACCATTGATGACATCAAAAGAATGAGAAACAAGATGTGGGTAAAAGACACAAACACTGAAGGTGCTAGTACAAGCAATGTAAATGATGACACCCCATCCACTGGATCCAGTGACATCACTACATCTAACTAGATTGCACAAGTAAGTATGGAACTGCATTATCACAAGTTCTATTATGCATCAGTTCCATTACACACAGTTCATATTGTTATATAGGCATGAATAAAGATGCAATATATTGTTACTTGATAATCTACTATAAAGAAACCATCGGTTATTGGGCACACTATGCATCGGTGATCACACACAGAAAAGACATGCAATACTTACTGGAATGTATTGGTCATTACACAAGTCGTGTGTAACCCGACGAGTATCGGTATACACTGAATCTACAAAAGCTATTGTCGCAATATCACCGACGATCATCGGTGAAGTCTCCAACATCGCTAAGCTACCCCGATGCTTTGCAAAGATACCGAAGGAGTTATGAATGTATTTACCAATGGAGGAAGTCTTCATAAACCGAAAAATTTGGTAAGCATTAATGACAACTTAGGGGACCAAAAAGTATAAAAGCCAGATGGGTAATCTCATTTTTGCACCCGCAATTTTCAATCAGAGCAGAGCGATTTCAAGAAGTTTGAGCAGTGACCCAGTAGAAGTCATTTACTGAGCATACAGATTCAAAGGAGATCACAGACATTCAGTAAGTTCATTCACTCACCGATAAGCACTATTTTGATTTATGGAAAAGCTGTAAAATCTCAAAAATGATGGCATCGACATCTAGGGTAGAGAAACTTAAGGATGACAAGAAGAAACCATTTAACCTTGTTAAAAGAGGGGCATGTGCTGAACCAAAATATAAGTTACATCCTGAGATAGCCTCTCAACCAAACGATTCTGGAGCATTTTCCTGAATCCCAGCTAGGGTTTTATTGGTTGAGGACATTAGATCCTTCATTCACTGCAAAATCTCAGAGATAGGAGATCTAGACCTAGACAATGCATATAAGGCACTTTGTGATGATGGTGGCAAGCTCAAAGAAGAGCATAAACACTTAGAAGTGAAAGGTCTGACAAATGCACTTCATTTCCCGAAGGTTTTTAAAATAGAATGGATTAAGATTATTCTAAGCAGAGTACATAATAATGCTTTGTGGTTGAACAAACCAAAGGCCATAAAAAAATATGTTATACATGCATTAATAGGCTATCCAACAACTGACAAACCTCAGGCTCACAAACATCCTTCTCTTGCAAAAGTGGAAAAGTTAACCGGTGCTAAATTAGACAAGAGGGCACTGAAGGTAAACACTATCACCGACGCAGAGCTAAAATTTGGTGCTTGCGTAGTTGGATACAAGATATTTCAAGCTAGCACAATGAATAGTATCTCTAGCATAGCAATGAGTACAGCCTACAAAATCATCAAACAGGGGAAGAAGATGGATCTAGCGGAGATCCTATTGCATCAATTTGAGGAGAACATGTGCACCATAAGGTCTTCATAGACAAACACATGTAAGTTTGGTTCCCTCATATTATGTATATTCTTCTACTTCGAAGAGTACTTTCCTTCAATTGGAAAAGTAACATGGGACGACAGCAGACCCATTACCATGCAGATTAATGAATACAATGAAACACTAGGCACAGATTTTGACAATGTTATGCATGAGTACTTTAAGGCAATTAAGGATATGCTACAAGCAAGGAGTAGAATTCTTGAAAGTCTAATTGAGGAATACAAAGATGACATTTGTTTCATGGTGGATACTAACTTCACCTACATTCAAGCAGTAGTCCCAAGGAAATCTAGGCTAGAAAAGCTTGATTATGAAATCAAAACTGGGTTAACAATAGAAGCAATAAAGACATTATTGAATGAACCCATTGACAAGAAACAACTAAGGTTTGGTACTTATGAGGAAGCCAAACAAAAAATTAAGTCAACACTTATTGTCAAGAAGGTTGTAAAGCAGTCTAAGAGAATGATGAAAAACATAAAGAAGAACTTGAACATATCCTCTGATGGAGAAGATGAAGAACAGGGTAAGGATGAAGAACAGGGTAAGGAGGAAGAAAAAAGTAAGGAGGAAGACACCAAGGAATATATTCCCATCGGTGAAACAGTAGGGCAACAAGAATTAGAGGAAGAGAAATCTGATTCACCACCTCCTCCTCCAACCAAAAAGTCTAGAACAAGAAGCCAAACGGCTAAGGATACTAGTCCTACACCTATGGTAAAAGGGAAGGTGTACAAGAGGAAACCTGCACCTACAAAGGCTAAACAACCACCTAGGGCACCTGCAAAGAGGAGAAAGTATTTTCAGACAGATGAAGAATTAGAGGATATAGCAATGGATGAACCTGACAGTGTCAAACTTGCAAAAGAAAAAGCAAAGATTACATCACTGTCTGATAACATTGATGACGTATGTAAGTACATTTCTGAAGCTGCATCTATTAGACATCCAAAAATTAGGAAATGGTTACAATGGGATATAGTAGAAAAAGATAAGATAGAAGATGCACTAATTGAAAAAATGTGCAAACACTATTATGTTCCTATGCAATACCATTCAAAAGATGTTCCACAAGAATTGTTAGATAAGATTTCTTCTAGATTCACTTATGCACTTCATGAAGAGAAAAGGATTAGAGAAAGAGTATTGGTTTCTCTTATGCCTGAATCCCCAAAAGAAGAAATCAAGGAAGTCATGGAGAAATATACAAATAAATTCTCACCAAAAATGAGAGCTTACAAATTTCTTCAACAAAAACTCATTGAGCTGGAAGAAGACACTAACAAAATATGGAGTGATATACTAAATCCTGATGAAGAGAGTAGTCCTAAAAGGGAACCTATCAAAAAAATAGCTCACTCAACAGCTGATTTGGAAAATGAAGAGGTACAGATCATAGGCAAAAAACAAACTGAAGTTATAGATGAGGAATGGCCAACAGATGGTAAAGATGATCAAGTACTAGATAGCCCCATCCACATTAACTTGGAGGATGAAGAAGTTGCCAAAGAGGAACTCTCAATTAAAGGTAACTTAGATGTGGATATGAATGATG
>MU226821.1:20944-39030 GCA_018584345.1 Thuja plicata
GGTAGAGATTAAGAGGAAAAAAGAAATGAGCAATGGTGGAGATTAAATCTTGGTTGATCCATGTGCTCATATCTTCAAAAGGAAAAATCAAAGGTTGTCATTAAGAGGCAAAAAGCCCACCACTTAGGAATGTGTGTGAAGAAAAAAACTTTATTTAATTTATTTCCTTTTTCAACAAAGAGGGATTTAAGTGGAGGTTTTATTTAATTAAAAGAGGGATTTTCTTTTATTTAAATAAAATTATTTTATTTAATTAAAAGGGATATTTTAATTAAATAAGATAATATTATTTAATTAAGAGAGATTTTAATTAAATAAGATAAAATTATTTAATTAAAAAGGAATTTTAATTAAATAAGATTATTTTATTTAATAAAAAGGAGTTGTTTTCTTTTAATTAAATAACATAATTGATGAAATGATCAAACCTTAGGAAATATTGAAATAATTGAATTAATTACAATTTGACCAAGGAAATTGATTTAAATTTAAAATACGGCAAGGCATTAATTCAGAAATTTGATAAATTGATAAATGGGGGCCCATAGTCCAGGTGACCATTTTAGGGTGCATTCATTTGCCCCTCTTTGACTAATGTGTGATCTTTATGCGAACACATGTAGTCAAAGAATGCAGTTGAATGCAGTTGAAGTGTGAGATAGATTTGGGATCAAAAAATAACCTAAACATGTGATCGATGGACGGGAACACATCAGGGCAAAGATAAGGTGATTGAAAAAAAGATAAGGTCAACACCCTTGTAAATAGGTAATTGACATGTCCAAGATAAGAATCTCAAGCAAGGTTCCCCATGCAGAGAAATTGATAGGATCAAGATAAACCTGAATAAAGGATTGAAGTTTTATAGGTACTACCCCCTCGTGATTGAAATCAAAATAAGATAGAGGAGAAAAAAAAATTGATAAATTTGATCAAATCAAACTAAAGATAAGGTTATTGATGTAAGATGAAATATATAAGGATCAAAGGACAAAGGTAGATCATCAAGCATGAAAGAATATGTCTGAAGGTTGAATTAGAAGAGAAAAAGTGGGGTGAAAGAGAATGGAAGATAGAAGTTTGGAAGAGGTGGAAAGAAATGGAGAGAAGAAGGAGAATTTTCCTTAGGAAAAAGAATGCCCTAAAATCAATCAATTGTTTAAGATAGAAAATTTTGATTGAGATCACGATAGAAGATAAGGAAATGAAGATTAGAACATGATCATAGTTGATTAAAAGTGCACAAGAAAGATGAAGGAAAACCCTCACAAACTCATAATGCAGCCTAAAAATGCAAACTAACATGAGGTCTAACAATGCAAGCTACATGAAAATGCAAAGGTGTACTAGCAGTAGAGCAACTGTAACATAGGACTTTGTGTTCATCATTCATTAGAGAATTTTAAGAAACTTATTTTCATCATTGGACCATTATTAATGGATATCAAAAAATCACACAATCATCACTAGTCACAAGTGAAACTATAAAGATACGAATGTGATTTATATCACATTGGAATGTGGAAAGATTATATCATAAGAATCAAAGACATAAAGGTCAAGATGACTGTGATGTTAGCTTACCCAATTTAATATAGAAAAACCATGCTCGTATCAAAGCATAGAGGCTAGGATGACCAGTAGAATGGTTGTGCAAAAATAGTGAAACATAAAGCACGAAGAAAATAAAAAACATGTTCCATGCCCCAGGTCCTCTAGCTATGCATCCCAAAGAGACCTATGAGACAAGGACACTCAATGAAAATCATAACAGTCAGCACACAAAGAAAATATCATGATATAGCTCAAGCATTAAGTGATACATTTAAAAATTTAAGTGCCTTAACTGATACTAAGTTCTGAGGATAAAGATAGAATGCTCGCAAGCAGGTAAGACCACATGAAAAAATGGGGTAAGACCAAACCAAAAAGTGTTGAAAAATACTTGATGTCAAGGGTTGTATTGAAAAATGCAATTGGGGTGGTGTTGAAAAACACCATTTGTGAGAAGTCCTAAAGACTAACGTATCCAAGAGACCAAATCTAACACAGTTATGCCCCCTAGAAAAAGACAAAGATCAATTCCAAACCAAGGCAACAAGGACAAGGCATGATAGAGAAAGGCTAAGTGTCACAGACACACGCTAAGAAATAGGGGTGCAAAGGCCTGAGTAGTACATGTTTCTAGGTTCTCACTACTTGGATTTGATTACAACTTTTTTCTACCAAGGTGCCTATTTCCAGGTTTCACCAAGGCACTTTTTCTATTTTTTTAAAAAATTTTGAATTTTTTGACAATATATCCTTTTTTGGATTTTTTTAGGATCAATAATATGTACAAAAGGATGCCCCTAGATAGAATGAGCATCATGGATAGAACTTCTTTAGGTGCAAGACATTAATAGGATCAGGGAGCTACTCTCCCTTTGTTGTAGACAGTAAATAAGTACCTCACCCAAAAGTTGTTGTGATAATATAAGGTCCAAGCCAATTAGGTTCAAATTTTTCCTTTTGATCTCTATGTTGTTGATTATTAGGATTTTCATGTAGGAAAAGATCTCCCATTTGGAATTCTCTAGGGTGAACCTTTTTGTTGAAGGCTTTGGACATGCACTTTTGACAAACACTCATATGGTCAAATGACACTTGTCATTTTTCATCAAGAAGTTCTAACTCTTGAAATCTCATGGCATGGTAGTCTTCATTTGTAACTAGACCTTGGAGGGAAATTCAAAGTGAAGGAATCTCAACCTCCAAAGGTAACACTACTTTGGCACTATATGCTAGGGAAAAAGGAGTAGCCCTAGTAGGAGTATGAATACTCATTCTATAGTCCCACAAATCTAGATTTATCTGTAAGTGCCAATCTCTACCATTCTTACAAACTGTTCTATGCAATATTTTAAGAATGGTTTTGTTTGATGCCTCTGCTTGACCATTTCCTTGTGGGAAGTAAATGGAGGACCAACGTTGTTTAATCTTGAATTTCTTGTAGAGTTTTTTAAGGTCCTATTTTTGAACTAGCCTCCGTTGTCAATGATAATATCAGAAGGCACTCCATATCGATAGATGATATGGTTCAGAATGAATAGAAAGACTATCTTTTCTGAGGCAATAGAAAGTGGGACAACTTCTACCAATTTAGTGAAGTAATCAGTAGTAGTAATAATAAGCTTGTGTCCACTTGATGAGTTGGGATGAATATGTCCAACAAGATCAAAGGCCCAGTGCTGAAATGACCAATGAGATATAGAAGGAATGAGCTCTCTTCCTGGAGCATGTATCAGGTTACCATGTTTTTGACACTTTTCACATGACTTTGCAAAAGCTAATGCATTAATCTACATTGTAGGCCAATAGTACCCTTCCCTAAGAAACCTTAAGGCCATGGAAAGACCATTGAAATGTCCCCCATAGATTCCCTCATGGATGTCAACTAATGCTTGGTCAGATTCTTCCTTTTCTAAGCATCTAAGAAGTGTTCCATCTAGACCCCTCCTATACAAATCACCATCGATAAGGGAATGGAAAGAAGTGTTTCAGTTAAGTTTTCTACATTTAGATCGGTTAAAGGTTTCAGGTATAATTCCATCACAAAGGTATGAGTAAATGGCACCATAACAGGATGACTCATGACTAACAAGGGTTAAAATGACATAGATTTCTTGAGAGTCATAGATAGGGTGAGGTAGCTCTTCCATCAGGAATTCAAATCTAGATTCATGTTTCTCTAATAGAAGGAGTGAAGCAAGTGTAGCCATAGCATCAACTACTTTTTTTTCTGCTCTAGGGATTTGCTGAAATGTTACAAATGTGAAGTAGCATTTCAATGAATCAACCATTTTCTTGTAAGGTACCATTTTCTCATGTTTTGTTTGGTATTCATCATTAACTTGGTTGAATATCAACTGTGAATCCCCATATATGTGTAACTCTATGATTCTCCATTCTATGGAAATCTTAAGTCCATTTGTTAAAGCTTCATACTTAGCAATGTTGTTGGTACATGGGAACAATAACTTGTAAGATTTAGGAATCATGCACCCATGAGGAGAAAAAATAATACACCAGCTATTGAACCATTTTGCATAAAAGATCCATTAAAGAACATCTTCCATGTTCTTTCAGTCATATATATGAGGTGCTCATCTCGAAAGTCAACTTGAATAGGTGCCTTACCTTGTATTGGGAAATCATCCAATTGATCTGCTATGACTTGTCCTTTGATTGCTTTACACTCAATGTACTCTATGTCAAACTTTGAAATTATCATCTTCCATTTATCAAGTTTACCTATGAGGGCAGCCTTACATAGCCAATTCTTGAGTGGATCTATTTTTTCTATGAGGTGTATAGTGTGTGCAAGCATGTAATGTCACAACTTTTGGGAAGAAAACACAACCGCATGGCAAGATTTCTCAATGCTAGTGTAGTTAACCTCATATGAAACAAGAGTACACCTAATGTAGTATATTGCTCTTTCTTTCCCATTTTCATCAATTTGAGAAAGTAATCCCCCAAGGAAGATTTTGTAGTTGAAATGTATAGAATAAGTGGTTTCCCTGGGATAGGAGTCATTAAAATAGGAGGATTCACCAAGTACTTCTTGATTTGATCTATGCTCTTTTGACAATCCTCATTCCAAACACATTTGACTCCTTTGTGTAAGTTCTTGTTGAAGGGTTGAGCTCTATCCACCAATTTTGAAATAAATCTCCTTATAGAATTAAGATGTCCATGAAGACTCCTCCTTTGACTAATTTTTTTAGGAGGTGGCTTATCTATGATTGCTTGGACTTTTTTAGGGTCCATCTATATTCCTTTTTCTGAAATGATGAATCTAAGTAGTTTTCCAGAGGTGACTCCAAATGCACACTTTTTAGGATTTAACCTTAGTTGAAACTATTCCATGCAATCTAGAATGACTTCTAAATCATCTAAGTGTGTGTCTCTTTGTTGAGACTTGGCCAAGGTTCCATCAACATAATCTTCCATTTTTTTATGCATCATGTCATTAAAAATGGTTTTCATAGCTTTTTGATAGGTGGCTCCAACATTTTTTAATCCAAAAGGTATAACGTTCCAAAAATAGGTACCCCGTGCACAACTGAATGCAGTCTTTTCTTGATCTTTAGGAGCTATCTTAATCTGATTATATCTAGAAAAACCTTCCATCAAGAAATAAATCTCATAACCCACAGCCATATCCACTATCATATCTATATTAGGAAGTCATCATTTGGGCATGCTCTATTGACATCTCTAAAATGTGTGCAAACTCAAATGGATTTATCATGTTTGGGAACTGGTACAATGTTTGATATCCATTCAGCATAGGCAATAGCTCTTGTGAATCCTGCACCAAGGAGCTTCTCTAATTCTTCTTTGACTAGAAGAGCTATGTGAGGATACATCTTTCTCAATTTTTGTTTAACTGGTTTGACACCTGGAGCTATGGAAAAGTGATGCATGATAAGATTAATGTCCAACCCTGGCATATCTGAATAAGTCCACGCAAAGTTGATCTTCTTTTTCTATGAGAACTTAGTTTAAGCTTCTTTTTCCTTGTGGTGAAAAGGCCTTAGCCAAGTTCACAATCTGTGGAGCCTCATCTGTACCCAAATTGACTACTTGTGTTGGTTCAATAATCACTAAAGATCTATCTTGAAAGTAGCTAGGGAGACGATCAATTACCTCATCCTTAGGCACCTCAAAGAGGTTTTCACCTTTGGATACATCATTTCTTTTCACTTTTTTTTGGTTCTGACATTGCCACACAGTGGTTTTCACCATCAAAACTCCTATTCTTTTTATTTTCTTTTCTTCTTATCTTGCAACTAAGGTACTTGATGTCTGGCTCTATCATGCTGGTAGCCAGTTCACTAGTGGAAGAGTCTACGAGCTCAATGGCATTTAAGTAACAGGATGTCGCTTAACCATTTTGGAATGTTAAGAGCTCAGGTTCTTGATAGTGTTGGGACCAATCAATGAGATCATGATAAACAAGTGGTAGGCCAACGACTAGTCAAAGTTTATAAATGTGAATGATATTATCATTGGTGACCAAAGAGTCAGAGTCTATCAAGTATCCTTCTAATCTACCCAAATCAGGATTCATCCTAACAAGGTAAGAATCGTCCACTAAGGCTACACGTGGGTTCAAATCCTCTAATCCTACATGTGACTCATTGGCTACCTTAGGTTGAGAACTATTAGTGTGAATAACATCAATATATCTATCAACCATGGAAGACTCTAAGAAGGAGTCCCATTCATATTCATACAAACTTGTTTTTGAACTACGACTAGGATGTTTACACCATGAAGGTTTGGGACATCTTGATGTAGAATGTATAGTGTCATAGAGGGTAACACCTTCTCTTTCCATTAAAAAAACAAGATTCTTGTGTTTCCATTCTCTAAAAGGATCTTCTATATCTGATTCATCTTGTTCTAAAGTCGCAAATGATTCATGAGTGACCAGAATATCCAAATCTCCCTAAAGGAGATTAGTGGAAGGGACCCAATCTTCACACATATCTTACTAATTTTTCAAATTAGGTATGTGTTTTTATTCATCCTCACTATCTGACTTATTAATGATAAGAGTAGTGTTCTTGTTATGATTCAAAAATCCCAGGCCAACTGGCTTCTTGGACTTGTGTCCAAAAATAGCATGATCAAGAGGTTCAGCTATAGCATCCTGTTATGCCCTACATACCCTTCCCTACATTTTTCTTTTTATTTTCCCTGGTTTATTTTTTTTCCTTTGTCTCCCTCTAGGATTTGCTTCCATAGGGTTGTTTGCCTTTTGTTTTTGTCTCCTTGTGTTTTCAAGACCTAGTCCCAGAGTTTGTTTTGTTCCTGAGTCATCCGGATCCTAGACTCTGGGATTCTCCGTCATCATTTCTTCTTATGTTAGAACATGGGGTTGCATAGAATCTTTGAGCCCAAAGTTTGGAGGTTTTATTGTTCCAGAGTTTGTGGAAAGAATGCAACACATTTTTACCCTAGGGGCATAAATAGAAGTTACCTGTCATTTTCACATTTACCGTGAACAAACAATTAGAAAAATTACCATAGTGATTAAGGCGATTAGAAGTGATTAAGTGGATATTGCTTTAGTGATTAACAATGAATAAACAAGTGATTTGAAGTGATTCTCATGGTGGTTTAAAGGTGAACTTGTTGTAGATCTCCTCTCGTGCTCATCTTTCCCATATTCCCTGTGTCTTCAGGTAGGATTTTGGCTCTCTTCTTTCTGTTTTCTATTTTTCTGGTTCTTGGTTCTACTGTGTTTGTTTTTATTCTGCTTTTCATTATGTTTCTCTAGTTTCTCTCACTTTTTGTTTGGTTTTGGTTTTGTCTATCTGGTTTTCATTTTTCCACACCTTTTGCGCTAGCTTTTTTGTCACCTCCCATTGCTGGGTTGGCTCTGGCAGAAGGTTGTCTGCCCTCTTTGCATCTATAATAGGATGTATGCTTTGTATATTTTAGTAGGGTTCTATGTAAATACCTCTGTATATTCTATATATATTGTACATTATGTAAATGTTTGTTTGTGTCTATATATATGCCTATTTTTGGGAAATTCTGAGTCATACTTCAGCACTCACTTGTGCTTCAGCTTTGTATATGTTTCTTTGTATAATCTACACTCTACCCAATGGCAAGCTCATCATTCTCCACACGTTAGAAACACCAAATGTGGAGCTCATCCAAGAAAGATGGCTGCTTGGTTCAAACTTGGCACCTCGTTGATTTGGCCAAGGCAACTTTCTCTCTCCTTTATCAATTCAATTTTAATGACGGATTAAATTTCCATGCAAGCATTCAAGTCTAGCCCAAGTAGCATTCCTTTCATTGCATGTTTAGACAGTTGTCAGTGTTAATTCCATTACTCCCATTACTATGTGGCCATGTGACACCCCCCCACATTAGCCTAATGTAGCTCATTTCTGGTCATGTTAGTAATGATTAGTTTTTCAGACTCTGGGTCCTAGGTCTTCATTTGGTTCTTATTTCACTTTCTCATAACATATGCTAAAATCCCTGGAGGCCTAGGTAGAGGTCAAATTCCTAAGTTAATCTTATTATTGTAACCACCTAAATTTGGTTTGTTCCAACTATGGACCCTATTTACCCTAAGTGTGATCATACCCTCGATTTACGTCCAAATGACCCTGTTACTGCTTGGCATAATTCTTTAAATCAATTTAAATGTCCTAGGTGATTTTTATCACTGATTTATATTAACTATTATATCCATGTAATTCAAATCAATTTTGACCAATCAAATCAAACCAAAATCAAATATGGCTATAGTATATAATTATAAAGAAATTAAATAAATCCCAAAATAAAAAACCCACTTGCAATTAACCCATTCCCCTAGCCTATTTAATTTAATTAAAATGGATATAGTCCCATAATTACTACAAAGCCATTTCATTGTTTAAATAATTAATTCCTATATTTCTAAATGAATTAAATAAGTTTATTTCATTCATTAATATTCCCTCAAACCCCAAACTAACCTATCCCAACCACTTCTACCCTGGGTTCTAACCCTTCTCAACCCATTCACCCATGCTAATCTAATCCTAATCCTGAATTATTCTCTAACCCACCTCCTAATGTTGTCACATTCCATTTAGGAATATTTAACAACTCAACCCACTTGAGAAAGTCTACTTTCTTGAGCTGGACTTTCTTAAAGTCCATTTTCTCAAGCCTTTCTCCCATGATTCATTAAGACCTTCATTAATATGAGGACCTTAAGCCTATGTCTCTCCCATGCCTTATTAATGCCTTGGGAATTAATGGATCTTATATATTCATTTATGAGTCTCCTAATTCATAAATGAACCTTGTCCCCCCTCTCTCTCTCCCATTCTTCTATAAATAGAAGCCTATTTTGAGAGAAAATAAGCATTCACATTAGATTAAAATTACATTGTTATGCTGTTAGATTCATCCTAGATTCACATTTCACTCACTATTCCATGCTTTTGTATTGTTTCCATTTCATCTTTTAAAGTTAGATTACATGCTTTTTCATATTTTTAGCTTAAATTTGGATTAAATCCTTCATGCTAGAATAGTATTGGTCACTGATTTATAGCATATTCTGAGGGCTAGCATGTTATGAATTACACTCTTTCTAGTTAGAAGGCAATAGGCCAATATTAGTGGTTGTGAACATTTTATCTAACCATTTGGACTAATGCAATGACCTATTGAGTGTTTGTGTTATTTTTATTAGGTACCCAAATACACACACATATTTCTGGCGCCCACCGTGGGGCTTGATTTTCATTTTAGCCTTGTCTTCTAACACTTTTTTGCAACTTGCAGACTCAAGATTCCGTCACAGGATCACATTTAATCTTGTAGGAACGCATCCCGGATACACCGTCACACTGTGTACTTTTTAGATCGCATCTAAGATTTCTCAAATTGTATCTAGTTTTGGCTCATATTTGGTCAGCAAGGGCTCATATCTAGGGAATAGGATCATATCCTAGATACTGCATCACATCTGGTGAAAATTTAGGATCATATCTAGTTTTTGAGCTTGTTCATTTGATTTCTCTAATCCTATCATTTTAAGAAAGTTGTGGTTGTGGTATTTTACAGCTTAACATGTGTTTGCAGGTACTTTTTGATAGGTTTCATGGAGTTGGCCTAGAAAAATACTAACGTGGTTTTCACATGTTTCCAACCCCATCTTGACTTCTATTTCCCTATTTTCACAAACCTAAAACCATTTTTTTCACTTAATAAAACAACTAGATATTATGCTCTTTTCCTCTTGAGGAGAATCAGAAAATCATACGTTGTCTTATCATTTGTGAACAAAATTGGGAGTACATGAACAACAAACACATTGTTTAATTTAATTTGGAAAAGTAATTAAACAACACAAATCACTAAATCATATGAGATCAATGAACAAAATCATTTAATTGCTTTTGGATTCAGTAATTGAACAACTCAAACTCACTAAATTTTGTGGCCAATTGAAAAAAAAAAAAACTTTCCCTTTCTATTTTCTTTAAAATAGGAATCATTAAAAAAAGCTACACATAGCTTGAGGGAAAGAATCATTATTTTAAAGTGTTTGAGGAGAAAACGGCATGGACTAGGAGAGTATGCTCTTCTTCTTTTGAAGAATCAGAAATCTAGAACTCCTAAGCTCACCAATCCTGGTTATCGTTCTTTTAACAGTAGAGGGCCTGCTGGTTGAGGAAAAAATCTCCCAGGAATGACCCAAGTGAGGAGAGGTCTTACGCCGACCCTTCCAACTCACTATAAATAGTTGCTTCCTTGTAGGCCAAAGCCTCAGAAGATGGAATTGGTTTTGTTCTTGGAATTTTGACATCATTCCTTGAACATATTGGGGTATATATAGAGCGGAGCCACTTGAATCTTTCTTGCGAGACAATATATATCTAGGTACTCATAGGGCTATATGCCTCAATTTTTCCTTGTGCAATTCTATGGGGGACAGTTTCAAATAGATTTCCCAATAATCTACAACACATTCAACTAAAAGAATTCCTGATTCATCCCTGAAAGGGTGATAATATTTGTTCAAGGAAAAAAGTAATTGCCCCAAGACACTTGTCATATCATGCCCTCACTTGCATTTAGAATCAGCTAATACATCATCATGACTAGAACCATTATGTGCTTGGTGATGGCTATATTCTAATTAGCATTTGAGTGTGTGCCAAAGTCAATGAGCAAACAATTTTCATCCTCCACCTAGAGAATAGGAAAAAGATGTGTGTTTGATCCACCCCTTTAACAATGCAAAATTTTTTGACATGTCAGAAAGATCACTAAAAAGATAAGCTCCTCACAAACAATCAATAAATTTCATACCCTAGAGTACAAGTGTTTTTCACACCCTACAATACCTCTTGATGCAATTTGGAAGCAAACAACTTCACGTTCCTCAAAATTTTTTTTTTCCAAAATGGACCAAAACTGACAAAACCATCATAACATCGCATCCCATTTTTCCTAAGTCATATCTGGTATTTCGGATCGTATCTGTTGCATTGGATCATATTTGGTCAAGCATATAGTCATATCTAGTTTTTTAGGATTGTATCCAGTGTTTAGGATCATTTCTGGTTCTATCAGAGGATCGTATCTTGGAGCTCACATCCTAGACATTGGGCATTTCTAGCAGCTTTTTCTAGGAAGTCTCAGTTGTTTTAGGTACCCTTTTTTCTCTTTGGCTGGTCCGTGTTTCCTCTTCTAGTCTCCCTGTTGTTATTTTCAAAAACTTTTGAAACATCTACCTTGCATGCTCAGTCAGTCTTTCACGATCAGTTCAATATGTGTGGTCTACCCATTCTCTATCAAAAACTTGGTTCCTAGCTCACTATCAGGGCATTCTAACCCTCTTAAGCTGGAATCATTTACTTCCACCAAACAAACAAGCAGTGACTTCTACCTAGACACACCCACTTGAACGATCTGGAATCCTTGCTAACACTATTTGGAAACATTGACGAAGTTGAGAAACAAACTTCATGGTTAACACAAGACACAATAAGTACACAACCGAAAGATCAAAAGTGCCTCCTAAAACATCACACTTTCAAGGAGAAACTTCTCATAATTCCCTGTTCGATCTTGATTCACCTCAAATGGGTAGCAACACTAAAAATTGGAGTAAGGCCTTTGAGGGCTATGATGATGGCAAACAAGCACAATCTGTAGGCATGGAAGAGGAGGAAAGACCCAAGTTTGAATGTAATCCATTTGGGTTAGATAGTGATGAAGAAATCCTTGAAGATGAATACAAGAAGCTAAAACAAAGAAAAAGAGTCCACAAACTGTTGGAATGAATAATCAGAGATGACAAGGAAAAATAATTCCTCCATTTAGCATCCACAGGTGTCAAATTACCCTAGGATTACAATGTGAATGATCTCAAAGAAAAGGAGGTACCAAACCCCATATCTATCCTTACCAAATAGCTCAATCAAATACAAACAGAGCTCACAAACCTCAAGCAAGACAAGGACAAACCAAAAAAGAATACTCTTTGGACACCATTTATCCCTTTCCTTTCGATAAAAGTATCACTATGGTTTTGTTTCCTCCTAATGTGGCAAGACCAAAATATGACAAATACACAGGGGAAACTGATCCACATGACCATGTGAGAGAATTTTGTGCTCTTAGTATTGATTATATGCATGAACCCACTTACCTCATGCGACTATTTAGAAGAAGTCTAGGAGGAAATGCCATGGAGTGGTTTTCAAAGTTGAATCCTAAATTCAAAACATTTGAAGAGTTGATACAACCGTTCATTCAGCATTACTCCTACAACATTCAACATGATGTCACCATGATGGATCTATGAAACACCAAGTAGAAAATGGGAGAATCCTTTACACATTTCCTCCAAAGATGGAGGAAGATCTTTGCACGATATTCAAGAGTCATCCCTAAAATGGAAAAGATGGAGATATTTGTTAATAATCTCATATCTAAACTAAGCTATGCTCTCCAAATGCAAGATTCTCCTAGCTTTGAAAGGATGATTAAGAATGCTCTCTGTATCGAAGAGGTCATGGTCAAAAAGGGGGAAATCACCCTTCAAAATGAAAACAAGGGCAGTAGCTCCAACTCCAAGCCTAAATGGTGGAAGCAAAACAAAAATGTTTTTAATTATAGAGTGGTTGATGTGTCCAACATTAATTCTAAAACTGAAGCATTCAATCTTACCAATGGTATGCAAGCAAGGAGGCTAAAATAACACCTTCTATTCCCAAAACCAAAAATTATAATGACAAGGGATGAACATGGAATTCAAAACCCTAAAGAACATTCACACCTTTGGGAGAACCTCTTGAGACTGTCTTAAAAACATTAGTGGATAATAAAGTCCTTATGATTCCTAATTCTAAACCTTGGGAACCAATGGTCAAACCTAGATGGTGGGATGATAACTCTTACTGTACCTTCCACAAAAACAAGGGACACAAGACAAATAATTGTCTCAAACTCAAGCATGCTATCCAGGACCTCATTCAAGGGGGTAAGATCAAGGTGGATGGACACACTATGAATGAAGATCACACCACATTTAATAAACCATTCTCCAATTACAATCAAGGAGAAACATCCAAAAGGAAAGGTAATGAGGTAAACTACACCTATTCCAAAAATGACAATGTGATCAATATGCTCAACATTAAGAATGAGTCTATCAACATGGTCACCATCAAAGGAGCCTCATCATCCACAAATGCTATAACCTAGAGCCATGCATAGGTTACAATCAAAGGACCTCCAAAACTAACATCCACACCCAAGGTTCCTATTATCACTATTCCTAAACCAGAAGAAAAACATGTGGTCACTATCCCTGGTGTGAAATATGACTTGGTGGACCAATTGCAAAAAACTGCTGCCAAAATTTCCATCTTTGAATTACTTAAGATATCCATTGTGCATAGAGAAATCCTAGAACAAGCTCTACACGCTTCTAATGTTCCAAAGGATATAGATGTAGATAAATTCCAAGCGATGGTCAATCACATCTCAGTGCCACATTACCTCTCCTTTTCTGAGGAGGATGACAAGTCATTGAACCATCCACACAATCAACCCCTCCATATCAAAGTTCTTATTCATAAATCCCATGTTAGATGTGTGTTGATAGATGGAGGCACTGGATTAAATATCTATACACTGGATCTTGTCAGGAGGCTAGGCCTCTCAAAGAAAACAATTGACTCTAGAAATAAAATAACCATCAAAGCATATGATGAGGAAGAAAGATCCTCCTGAAGTATTATTTGTCTACCCATCAGAGTTAGACCGATTGAAAGAGATGTTATGTGTCAAGTTATGGATCTACCATTAGCCTACAACATTCTACTAGGGAGACCATGGATCCATGAGATGCAAGCTGTACCATCCACTTATCATCAATGCATAAAATTCCCACATAATGGAATAGAGGTAACAGTTCCTGCAGATGCCAACTACGCTTGCAATGATATTAGAGTAGGTAGCATGATCCCACACAACAAGGAGGCTATGGATGTAGTTACTCCTGAAACTACCAAAGACATGGTCATGAAGGGCTTTAGCAAGACATTGAAACTTCAAGAAAAAAGTATGGGAGAATACAAGTTGGATCTGACTCCCTCCCTGAGAGAGCTTCCGGTATCACCAAGATCCTATGGAAAATTTTCATCAACATTCACACCTCTCGTAGTCCAGGAACCAGAAGTACACAAGGCTACTGGTATGATAAAGGAATCCATGTCTTCTTCAGATAACACAGAAGAGCAGGCAGTCTTTAATTGGCTTTACAAAGGAGAACCAATGCACTCTGAGGTCAAAAATGTAAAGATATCACTAGAAGAGTATGGAAAGGGATATGATTTCCTCAAACAAATGGGATAAAAAGGAAAAGGACCTCTTAATGACACAAGACAAGGGATCATTGAACCTATACCCATGGAGTTTCACCTCAACAGAGATAAAACAAGATTGGGCTTTAATACCCAATTCAACAAACCTACTTTAAAGCAGAGTCCACCTTCTGAAGTAGAGAGTGATAAAATAGATGAAATAGTCTTAGACCCATGGCTCTATGAGAGATTTCTACATATCGGTACAAAGAATCCTAAATATCAAGGAGAACGCTACGTACCTAGTTTTGAGGTACCACAAGATCTTCATACTCCTTTGCTAGAAAAACCACCCATTCAAGAGGTAGGAGATACCATAGCTACAATCACTCAAGAGGAACCCCAACCATAAAATTTACTTCCTAACTAGGGGAAATTGGTCACTATTACACATGTCCTAGATCTACCTCACTTTGATCTATAAATAGCTAACTGAGTCCATCAAATAAACATTGCTAAAAACTTGAATAGATCTGATGATGATGTCACAGACTCTCATGACTATGAGTATGATCGGTTATCTATTGCGTCTGAAGAAACTGGGATAGACACAATTGACATGTTTGCAGCTCCTAGTAGGCAACTTAACATCCCTTTCAATGACACTGATCCTACTAAAGTAGAAGAAGATTTCCTTCCTCCAATCATTGACGGAGACACTGGTGAATACATAACTCTACGAGAATTTCATAGGCTACAAGCAAGAAGCCTCCTTTTACAAAGAGATGATGATGAGTTATCTACTGATGAGTTGCTAGAGTTCAATCCATATATTCCTGACAATGACCCTTTTAACAATGATCTCTCTCTTATAGATCTAAACATCAAATATATTAGCTTAACAGACCGTGTCATGTCAGTTAACAGTTTTGATGCTAACACGATGTTGTCCTTCTCAGAATCTGACTCCCTAAAATTGGTACTTCCTGACCTCATTGATTGGACTAAAATAGATCCTACACCTATGCTCACATTTTCCAATGACCACTCCCTGGCTTGTTACCTTAATGCTTATGAACCTCACCCTTCTTCCACCAATGCAAGGAGTGAGAACATGTCACAGGAAGATATTAAGTTTCTTAGTCACAAATTGAAAAATAAAAAGAAAAAGTGGACTGATGGTGAAAACCACTCTGTGGCAGTATCAGATCCCAAAATAGTAAATAAAAAATACATATCCGATGGTGAAAACCTCTTAGAGGCATCAAAGGATGAGACTCTTGATATCCTCTCGGAACACTTTTAGGAAAGATCTTCAGTATTAATTGAACCAACATAGCCAGTGAACTTGGGCACTGTTGAAGATCGTCAGATAGTTCATCAGGCACAATCCCTATCAGAAGAAGATAAGGTATAATTCAAATAATTCCTAAAGGAGAAAAAGATCAACTTTGCCTGGTCCTACACTGATATGCTAGGGCTAGATCCAAATCTCATTATGCACCACTTATCTATAGATCCTGGGATCAAACCTGTGAAACAAAAACTTAGAAAAATGCATCCTCATGTTGCATTATTGGTGAAAGAAGAATTAGAAAATTTGTTAAAATCTAGATTCATTCAGGTTAATGCCTATGCAGCTTGGATCTCTAATGTGGTCCCTATTTCTAAAACTGATAAATCTATCAGGATATGCACAGACTTCAGGGACCTCAACAAAGCATGTCCAAAGGATGACTTCTCTCTACCAAATATTGACATGATTATAGACCTTACAAATGGCTACCAGATGTATTCCTTAATGGATGGATTCTTAGGTTATAATCAAATCAAGATTGCCCCTAAGGATCAAGAGAAAACCGCATTCACATGTGCATGGGGCATATTTTGCTAGAACGTCATGCCATTTGGGATAAAAAATGCCAGAGTGACATATCAAAGAGCTATGCCAACCATATTCCATGACATGATGCACAAAATATGGAGGACTATGTCGATGACATACTGGCTAAATCAAAAGAAAGAGGTACTCATATTGCAGATTTAGGAAAAATATTGGATCACATGGAAAAGTTACAACTCACGCTAAATCCAAAGAAATGTGCCTTTGGGGTTAAATTAGGAAAGCTCCTAGGATTCATCATATTAGCTAAGGGAATCGAGGTAGATCTGGAAAAGGTAAAAGCTATTCTAGAAATGACTCCTCCATGTAATATCAGTTAGATGAGGACACTACAAGGGAGACTCCAGTCTATCAGGAGATTTATGTCCCAACTTGCAGATAAAGAACAACCCTTTACTAAGCTGCTACATAAAGGGGTTACATTCAACTGGGATGAAAACTGTGAAACCAAATTTAGGGAATTAAAGGTGTACCTGGCTGCTCCACCAATTCTTATGGCACCTATTCATGGAAAACCTTTTCTCTTATATTTTTTTAGCTACAACTACATCACTAGGAGTATTACTGGTGCAAGAGGATGAAACAAAGAAAGAGTGAGCTATCTACTACATTAGTAGAATGCTAGTCGCTTATGAGCTCAATTATAGCATTATTGAGAAAGAATGCTTAGCAGTTGTCTTCGCATCACAAAAATTAAGACACTACATGCTCTCGCACATAGCTAAGCTCATAGCTAAGATCGATCCTCTAAAGTATCTTTTAAGCAGAACAACATTAACAGGTCATTTGGCAAAATGGGTCCTCATTCTAAGCGAATTTGACATTGAGTATGTTGAACAAAGGGCTATTAAAGGGCAGGTACTTGCAGATCAATTGGCTGATTCACCACTCCAGGATGATACACCATTGCAAATTGAATTTCTTGATGAAACAATCATGCATCTCACTGAACATTCATGGAAGATGTACTTTGACGGGTCATTTACTCAACAAGGATCTAGAGCTAGAGTTCTTTTCATTACTCCACAAGGATATAAGATTCTCAAATCTTACAAATTAATGTTTCCATGCACCAAAAATATCTCAAAATATGAAGCATTGGTCAATGGTCTCAAACTAAACATAGAATGGAAGATCATTGAGTTACACAAATATGGTGACTCTCAACTAGTTATCAATCAAATCAATGGGGAATATCAAACAAAAGATGAAAAATTGATGCCCTACAAACAACTAGTTGATGATTTGAAGAAATAGTTTGTCTTTGTCACCTTTCAGTAGATACCAAGATCAGAGAATAAAGCTATAGATGCTATGGCTACCTTGGCATCCATGTTACAATTAGAGGAACATCAATTTTTCTATGACTTCTTGGTGGAAGAAATATCCTATCCTGCCTTTGCCAATCTAAAATACTAGGTAATTTGTGCCTTAAATACTCCTGATCAATCCTGATATACCAATATTATTGCCTACCTTTCAGACCAAACCATTCCCGCCAATCTATCTAGAAATGAGAAAAGATCCCTAATTAGGACAGCACCATGTTATGTCCTCATAACTAATAACCTATATCTACGTAGTCTCAATGGTACACTTCTTCAGTGTTTAGAACTAGAAGAGTCTGATCTAGCTTTAAAAGATGTCCACGAAGGTGTATGTGGATCACACTCAAATGACTTTTCATTAGCTAAAAAACTGCTCAGAATAGGCTATTATTGGCCTACCATGGAGAAAGATGCTATTCAATTTTCCAAAGCATGTCTTAAATGCCAAACACATGGAAA
>MU226822.1:34282-60790 GCA_018584345.1 Thuja plicata
TTTCCCCCCCCCCCCCCCCCGCTCAGTATCTTGCTTTCCCAATATTGTATTTCCAACACTTGTGTCAATATCATGATCTCATTATATTTTTCCAATAACTTGTTTTCAACTTGTCTATTATCATCTTCAGCCATTTTCTTTTCATCTTCAACAATCCTTCTTCCTTTAATCAATTTAGTCAATCTTATCATGTTGGTTTCAAAATCTATCTTCATTAGGTCCAACTACTTGGTAAGTGCATCATTCTTTTCCAGTAGTTCTTTTATAGCTGTTTCAGATTCATCAGTAACACTTCCTTCAGATATTGTTTCAAGTGTATCAAATTGTTCTTGTGTAACCTTTAGTTCATCATAAATTTGTAGTCTGACCCTTAGAGATTTCTCAAGTTTCTTCTTCAGATCAATGATTAACTCTCTTGCACTTTCCAACTTAGATTCAAGACCATCAATTTTCTTGAATTGCCTAAAACTTTCCATGACTAGGATCTTAATTAACTCTCAGGTGGTCAAACCCTATAATTCAAGAGTAGAGTCTTTGATACCGATTGTTGGAATGACTATGGAAATTTGGGACTGAGAGGGGAGGGGTGAATCAGTACCAAAAAAACATTTATAACTTAAACTGTATACTGCTCCTGTTGTTTACCAATTTCAATAACTTGAAATAAAACATAAAACATAACATAAAACCATTCAAGTAAATGTACTCATAACTCCATGATTTTTTTATGTAGAAATTCTTGGTTAGAGGACAAAACTATGGTGGGGATGACACCCACAACCTTCACTAACTACAGTATAAAGGGTGCTCGATTAGAGCTTACATAGATCCTTGGTTAGAGGACAAAACTGTGGTGGGGATGACACCCACAACCTTCACAAACTACAGTATAAAGGGTGCTTGATTAGAGTTACATAGTTTAGCCATTTTGATAGCTTACCTAGTTAAGAGTATACAAAAACTTGTTAGGTCTACTTGGTTAGAGGATTTTACAATCTCTATAGTTAGAGATGTACCATATTAAAGGTTTTACATATATCAGATCGGTTAAGATCTACCCAATATTGGGATTTCTAGCTCTCAATTCAATAGTATTAACAACTTATAAATGTCTTCTATGTTGCATCAATTTTACAAATGTTGATCAGACTCTATGTGCTCTGAAATATTGTGTTACCTTAATTACAATCTGTAATACTACTTGGATTTTATCTGTTGTAGAAAGATATCAACTCGGTGCACTCTGCTATGATTTATGTTCTTCAATAACAGCCTTCTCTGTACTCTGTCTCTTTCTCCTCTGTCATCTCTATCTCACTCTTTTGTTCTATAAATTAGCCTTTAAGTATAAGATTTATTGCCTCTTAATCTTATGCGTTAGGTCGCTGATAAATTATTTTGACCGTTAGATCTGCTTTTCCGCTCGGTGATTGTGTCACTTTTACCTTGATACTTGTTATTTTTCTTAGAAACAATCTTTGATTAACCTCTTAATCTGCTCCTCAGATCTTCTTTTTGAATTATTTCAATCGTTGACCATGTAAAAAACTCATCTTTGTGCATTGTAGAATCACAATTAATATGGTAACAATATATTAAATGTGTCCTTATCTCTTTACAATCCATTAAGTAACTCGGTAGATTAACTTATCTTCACTCAGTTAACTTGCTCTTCTGTACTCAGTAACTGTCAACTCGGTGTTCGGTAAACTGTGTGCTCTCGGTTTAGTGTTTGCACTTTACCGATTGAATCTTTTGATTCATATGAATTTGTCCAAACTAATGACAACAAAATATTTTATAGAGATAACAAAGTTAACTTTCCCTAGATTAACTAGAGGAGACAAGCTAACTCCCACTAACTAGGACACCTTGAAACTTAACACCATGTGAGATTAGCCACATGCACGATGTGTATGAGATAATTAAGACGATATAGGATTGGTGTGGGAGCTTTTCTCCCAGAAATGCATTTCTCCTCTCGGATAGTTGTCAGACCTCTTCCCAGGTAGCTTCTTTTTCGACTATGGAAAACACTTCAGTTTTTTTCCTCCTATTTTTTCGTTAGAAATTAGCAAAAATAGTTCTGAAATAGAAAGTTACCTTGTTTTCTCCCTATTCTTATCCCTTTTTTTTTGGGCTTGTGAAATGATTTTTTCTGTTTTTTGTAGGAAGCGATTTTTATTTAAAGCCCAATTTGATGTTTGCATTTTTCTCTGTTGATACATGGTTTTGATGAAGGGAATTTCATGGAAGGGGGAAATGGGTCGACGAGTTTCTTGGATGCACGTGCAAATAATGTCTAGATACATTGAAAGGAAGTTTGCAAGTGAACCGCTAATATTAAATATTTGTCATGCAAGAGCCGAGAGCCCATCAGAATTAACTGAATAGAAGCATTGCAATAGCATCCGTAGGACGTCACTTCATATCATGCCCCTAATGAATTGGCTAAGACCGGAATGAATTAATTTAATTGATATCCATCAACTGGACTTTGCAAATTTATTTACACAGTAAAATAATTGTTGATCGCAGATAATCATATCCATAGAATTTCAACTAGAAGTCAAGCATAATTTAAGCGATGAAATTTAATCTGAAGTTTGCAATATTTTGATCAATTTGTAGTGTTGAATCAAACTTTAGGTATTCCCCTTAATATCTAGATTCTTAGTGGTACATTTGGTCAACAACTCGTTGGATATTTCAACTAAAATCTGCAACCAACAACTTATAAAAATTGAGGGTTTAGGGTTTCTGTCTGCAAAGGTTTTTAATTTTTGAGAGCTCCATCTTTTCAATAGGGATAGACTGACTTTGCTACTATTCATCTTGAATTGATATATGCCAAAGATCTTTGTCTTGCTTTCCTATTATTTATGATGCTAAAAGGTTGATGTTTTTAATGTTTCTTTTATTTTATCTTTTCCATCGCTCATATATGAATTTCAATTGTTACATATGGTTTCAGATTATTTAATCATTTTTTTACATGGTTTTACATAATTTTAGAGTCACTTGTTTTGTATTTTTAGATTATTTTAATGTTGTATTTGACCATTTATTTGGTTGTTTTTACTAATATTTTAAATTTTTATTTGTAAATCAAAACTCCTGATAGTATATTCACTACCAAGATATATTATAACTTGAATAATAAAAACTAAAAATAAAAAAGTAACAAATTAATAAAAATCATTATTCATAAAAACCCTGAAATATGTTTAAAGAGTATTAACTTAAAAACACTGTTGAAAATGTATGCTCATCAACCATTCGATAGCACCTTATTATCAACTTTTAATTATTCTTGATAGCTAAGCCAAACTTTAGCTCTCTGTGCGACTACTGTCTTGCAAAACAATCCAGATATATTTGACTGGAAAAGCCATTGAGAAGGCTCAGGAAGGTGAATTCATAGAGCTACAAAATCATATACTTTATAACACAGTGTAACATATTAAAAAGAAAGGAGGGAGAGATATATAAACACAATGGAGAAAGAGATAACAGAGAATCCCAGAGGTGATAGAATGAACAATCCACAGCAAATTGCTTTTGTTATTCCTTCTGCTTCTTACACCTTTATTTCATACTAATAGAAACTTTGAGACCATAATTGAGGATCTCCTGCAGTTATCCAATCTTCAAGAAACAATCTTTACAAATATATATAGAAGGCTCCAAGCCACTAATCTTAAACCTAAGAAACACAGTCAAAACTTCTTAATATTGAAGGGACTACAACCCACACAAGGGCCATAGATTTTGCTAGACTTTCTTCTAATCTTCTTATTCTTTTTGTAAATCTTTTGCCCGCCATGTGGGCTTCCAAAGGAAGGAGGGGGGCTGAGAGGAACATCATTAAAACCATGGTGCTCATGATCAGTCTTGGACTTTCCTGGTTGAGTTTCCCATTGGAATGGAACTCCTTCACCCACATTCACATGTGATCTGTAATACACTCTAGAAGAATACCCATGTGGATCTTCCCTTACAAGATTAAGGGGACCAAAGAATTTGTTCTCCACATCTACAGCTTTTCTACTGTTGACACATGAAGATAAATATGAATCAGAGGCTTCAACTGAAATTGACCACCTTGCTGAATCTTGTCTGTGTAAGAAAGCCCCTACTGAAAGGTTCTGACCCATCATACAAAAACACACAGAACTGACGATTCAATGGAACAGGAAGCAAAAGAAGATTTCATATCTTGGGAGTAGGCATGGCAGGTTCTTAGCTTAATGAATGGGCCCATGAACGAGCAAATACAACTGTCGTTTGGTGTAGAGAAAAAGAGTGTGTTTATGGTGACTTGTTTGTATTTATTAGGGAGTTTTTATTTTGTAATTTTTTATTTTTTATTGTAAAGAAGGCTATCCCACTTTACTTGGCTAAGGTTTGCCCACGTCCATTGGCCAAATTGTTTCAATTCTTCCACCTACTTATGTGATATTGTAGTTGTCCATTGGCAATTGCCTAAATTTGACATCCACCCTCTATGTTACAGAATTAATCTTGGATGATGCCCTTTATAGAAATTCTGACGGGGTGTGATATAATGTAGTCTTCGTAAAATTTTGGTTCCATATTTAATGGCAACAATTCTTAAATAGTGCTACTTAGATTTTGGGACATCCCTCTATTTAGATTTTTATGTGAAGTTTTCGTAATTTGTAATATTTAACAATTTTGGAAAATAATTAAATTATATGACAGAATTTGTGTTTTTGAAAGAGAAGATAGAAGTTCAAATTTCACAAGGATTAAGGTAGGTACACCTTGTTTGTAATATAGATAGATGCCTAGTACCATATTGCTATAGGTCATCTGTATACCCATATGCAAATTATCCGGTATAGTGAACTATAAAAGAATCTTTCTTTCTTTCTTTCTTTTCTATGACATTTTTTATCATGTAGCAGATTGAAATAGTATGAGGAAGTATTCATTTGAATTGGAAGTTTTTTTTTAAAGTCGTTATAAGTAAGAGAATTCTAATATTGTCAAGAAGTATACACATAAAATCTAGTACATTAAAGTCACTCAGACATTCGAGAGATGTAAACCTTCCTAGGTGGTGTAATCAAGGAACATACCATCACCCTCAAGATTTGTGTTCAATTGACATTTGAGAGATGTAAACCTTGGTAGATGGTGTAGTCAAGAGACATATAATCCTCTTTATGAACTATGTTCAACCAATTGAACCATAATTTGTAAGAATTTTATTTAAATGTAGTTGTTTAGAACATTTGTGTAATTGACACTTTATGATTATTTTGTTTTGAGTTTTAGTTTTAAGAGTTTTCTCCATATGGTAATACCAAGTAGTAACAATATTAAAAGGTATTATCAAATGGTCAATGTGCAAATATTTATAGTTTTGTTAGCCAAGTAATATACATTTTTTTACAAGGAGTTTTCAAATAGTTGATAGGCACATATGTGTATAGTTATTGTTAATCAAGTACTGCATATTTATATTTTTTTAACCTATTTTAAGTTGTGTTTGGTCGATAAGACTAAATGCTTATTTTTATTGGCCTTTTGCTATAATAATTTTGATTATTGTTACCATATTCTAACAATTTTGTGGGTGTGATAATATAAGAGATAATTTTATAAGAAAGAAGAAAATTCAAAAGTATTTTAATTTAATATGGATGATTTCAAATGATATTGAATCTAGTGACACTAAGTAAGTTAACAATATTAAGAAGTATTAATTTATAAATTTATTTTTAAGGGTTGTATCTTTCCAATAACAATATCTATATTTTTAAAATACAATATTGAATAAGTCATCTTAGAATGCACAATTCTTAGAAATTAAAGGAATTATTTAGACTTGTCTTTTTTTTGTGTGTTATATACATTTCAAAATACACTGAATCACTTGTTTAATATATTTGAATTTTATTATCATTATTATCATAATCTATTTTATACAATTATAATGTGTTGTATAAAATACAAATATTGGATACATAAAAGTTGACCAAGACATTGAAATAAATATCAAATGCACATAATGCCAACGTAAAAATACATGAATATCATGACCATCCTATCAAAAAGTTGATACTAGGAATCATGTTATAGTTAATTGTTTAAACAAAAGACGGGGGATTCAGTGAATCTGAATCATAGCATGTGCATTCATGACATACTAAAGAATCCCCCTATTTCCTTATTTAGGCAATATATTGCCCCCCCTTTTTTTGCCCATTTAAAACTCTGTAATATGAACCCATGTGATAGTGTGTTTCCCCTTTATTGATGACCCCGTGAAACATAATAGGATTAAGGTCTAAAATTATTCCACACTTTTATAAATGAAATAACAAATACAAAAATATAGAACTCTTAATATAGTGTATGTTTATAATTTTTTAAAATTTCTCAAAATTATGTAGATACATATTTTTTTATAAATTAAAAAGATCTTAAAATTAGTTATTTGATATTTTCACTTAGATAACATAAAAATCTAGTCGAGAGAAAAAAAAAATCAATGATTTTTTTTTAATTAGTTTAAAATATACTAATTAGAGAGGAAATATTATTATATTAATAAATTTTTAAAAAATTTGATTATAATAACATACTTATAATAAGTTTCTAAAAATTCATAATAAACAAATCAAAATATTTCAAAGAATACATTCTAGACTTTGAGCTCTAAAAAAGCATCAATAAGATTGTACAACCAAAAACCTAATTCTGTCTTTTCCTCTAATACTTTTAATATAAAAGTCTCTTAAATTTAAAATGCAGTTACCACTCCTTCGCATTTTATAATGTTTATGTTCATATTCAAATAAATTTTACTTTTTGTAATTTTGGATTAAGTATGGGTGGGTTGAAAATTTACCCCATAATATCTTACACAAACAAATGATTATTTCAAATGTTTTGCAAACCAAGTTCATATTATTAACTAAAATATTCTTAAGAATGAAAAGATAAAATTATAGCTTTTGGAACTTAGATGGTCAAATTTGGCTCATTGGAAGACGCTATAACTAGCTAGGGTAATTAGATTGGTGCCAAGGTCTCTAAGATATTCAATTTAAAAAATAGGTTCAAATAAATTCTTAGATCAGAAGATATGATTACTAAAATCTTTCAATGACTATAAACAAGCTTGGAATTTGAGGATCACCCATATCTGTCATATGAATTTTTTATGATGGTTTGGTCATTTTAATGTCTTTCATTTTACCTTTTAATGTCTTTCATTTTACGTTTTAAGATAAATATCGATTGTCAATTTTTTTCTAATTTACGAATAATTTAATAATTCTTTTAAACTTAAATATTTATCAATATAATTAGTAAAACATATATTACATATAATAAATATTCTATTCTTAATAAAATAATACAAATAATCTAATTATTATTTTAAAATATTAATACAAATAATCTAATAAATTTAAATGTCATATTAACAGTTTTATAATAATTTTCATACGATCTAATAAATTTTCAGCCCATCATATATAACTCAAAAGTGAAAAAAAATGATCAACACAACCATCAAACTCCAACCTCGCTACAAAATAAACAAGGTATGCCTCAACTGAAAAACAAGAGTATTTGGTGCCATACCAAGTAAGCTACTATGCTTTATTGTCTCTATTCACTATATAGAGATGGATCTCACTAAAGTTGTAGTATAATGAAAGATATACATTGTCGTGGTATTGGTGCAAGTGAATGTTTAAGTGTGTACAACGCTGGTTAGGGTCTGTGGACCTTAGCTATGGCTCTGCTTTGGGCCGAGTGTTCCATCTAGGCCTTCAACGTTTTTCATAGGTTACGATATTTTCTTAGGGCATGAGTGGTTTCAACATTTTTGCAAGGATTTGTGTTCTTTCAAGTTAGGGTTTGAAAAAGTGTGAGGGCAATTCCGGTGTCCGCCACAATGGCATTGATGGTGGCAACAATGAGATTGTTGATGTGGATGGTAGAAATAAAGGGGCAAAATGCAAGGTATGACCAAGGGCAAGGTCCACATTGGATTAAAAAAAAGGGTGTTGTGGCTCGGTTGCTGGAGAAGGAAGAAAATGATATGCCCTCTGCTCTGGTTCAGCCTTGGTGAGAGTAAGAGTACTAGCTTGCATCAGGATTCCATGACAGCTTGTAAAAACATTTCCAGTCCTTTTCATGTTTGCAATTCTTACTATCTCAAGCAGATAAAAAAGGCTACACAATGTTGTTTCTTGATCCGACATCTTCTCCCATTCCACAGCATCTTCAACAAATCTTTGAATCTACCTTCTCTATCGGTGATTCAAAGGTGGCCCTTTCCAAAGAGTCCATGAAGTTTTTTATTCCCTATGGCAGTATTAATGCTATTACTACTAATATTGGGGAACGATCTTTGAATATGAGAGTTTTTAGGAGATGAGTGTCTTGGGATGCGATTTTGGAGTGGGTTAAAGCCTCTTGTCGTAGCCTATCTACTCCCTTGATTGAACCCTTGGATTTTGGTTTTTTCTACTCACCTTCCATTATGTAGCATATTGTTCCTTTGTGGTTCAAAATGGTCCTTGGTTTTTTTGGGTTTTCGAGATTTTTTTTTCTCCTTGTTGAATAGTAGGGCTATAGGCTATCACGATTGGTCTTGCATGTTCGCCTATAGGGTGGCTCCTACTATTTTATGACTAGTGTCGCCCTACTATTATATTATTGTGCCCTACCAACCAACCCGATATGCTAGATTCTATACTTAACATGCCTACCCCGCCCTCTATAGCAGTCCTTTGCATGCACCGACTTCTATCTATAATTGGTCACCCATCGGATAGGGCCATAGGGGAGAGGACCCGGTTGTTGAGCGCGTTCTAATAGTTGTGATAGTAGTTGTTAATTAAATACCCACACTTACTGATTTAATATCCAATATTTTTAACAACATTGTACCAATAGTTATGACTTTAAAGTTGCTTTTGCTAATGATGACTACCCATAATTGAATGAAATGTGTCTCTTTTCCTAAAAAGCAACCATTAGTGTGATGCCACATCAGCTGTACAAGTATGGGGGTCCCTATTGCACTATGATTGGTCTCACTTTTTTTTGGGCTGTTTTGGACACATTGGCAAAAAGCATGCTGATGTGGCATCGTATTTGATGATGTGGCCCTGAAACCTTAGTTATAAGCAGGGGACTTGCCAGGTAAGTTGTTGTAAAAAATGGGAGTGATTTGAAATTTCCATGTAGGATTTTGAGAACCGCAAAGTTAGGGTGCTCAACTACCGGGTCCTCTCCCCTAGTAGTTTGGACTCTTTTTCATAGTCTAGGTACAACCTTGATTATTAAGGTTCCTATTTGGATCAAGCTTTATAATTTTCCCTTGGTTATGTGGATTTTAAACCCATTAGTTTATTGATCAATCAAGGGGGAGACTTTATTAAGTTTGATTTGGAAGAGGTGGCTAAAACTCGAACGTATGTCAGAGTCTATACTATCGTGGATTTATCCAAACCTCTATTTCATTCTATCTAAATCCAGTCTTCCTTTTGTTCTTGGATTCAACTTTGAAACTATGAAGGATTTTCATTTTGATGTTTCTGTTGCAATAATCTAGGACACAAAATTGAGGCTTGCACTCTTCAAAGAGAGTCTAGAACTAGGAAGGTTAGTCTTAAAAAGTGGGTTAAGAAGGTTGGCTCCCTAGATGATGTTTTCATTTGGAGAAATCATGTTAAGTTCATGGAACCTCAACTTGTTGTAGATCATGATCTTATTTAACCTTCTAATTCTTCTATTTTGAAGCATTATCCCAGTTGTTTCCCCTAGTGTGTTACAATATTTATCATATGCCATTAGAGAAGGACAATTTTGAATTTGAAGACACATATCCTTTCAAGGAGGATCTAGATGATTTGAATCATTTTTTAAAGCAATGATTTTGTGGTGGATCCCCCTCAAAAATTTGGGATTTTTAAAATGTTGAGAAAAAAAACCAAACTAAACTGTGAGTCTAGGAAGAAGAAAGGTAGAAATTTCGAGCCTGAAAAACTTCGTATTGAATGCAAGGAAGCGGTGCATGAGGGTTCCCAATGGACTATGGATGCTCTCCTATCATACAAGATCAAAGTTTTGTTATGTTTTGGTTTGTCGATTGATTTTTGGCTTGGCTTATTTCATATTCTTCTAGTAGTCTTTTTAGGCTTCTTCTCTATCCTTTGGGCATTTTATTCTCTTTGGCTCCTTTTTCCTTCTATGCTTCCTATATGGCAAGCTTGTTGTAACTTGTTTCTTTTATGTTTTTTAATATATACTTCTACAACCTTGGTTGTACTTTATTGAGCAAAAAAAATGTTACAATGACAATTAAAATCTCTCCCTTGGAGGATATCCATAGGTTCATTGCATAACCGATCGATAAATGCTAAATCCATTGTCCTATCTCATCAAGAAAAGTACTAGCTATTATTATAAGGACAACTCTTATTAGAAGGGTTTCGCTCAAATCAAAGAATAAATTATTATGCCACCTATGTTGATAGAAACCATGGCAAACAAGTCATTATTAATTTACATCTCCACTACACTAATAACCTTTAGGGAATTTTTACCACATCAAGATGATTACAACCATAAATGAGAAATCTACTATATATCAATCAAACATTGGTCATATATGAACTCCATTACATATCTATGAAACGAGAGTGCTTAGAGATTGTCTTCACCTGATAAAAGCTCTAACATTACATGTTTAACCACCACATTCAATTTTTTTTTCAAAATTGACTCACTCAAGCATCTTATAGCAATAGCTTCCTAACAAGAAATGTGCCTAACTAGTTTATGATGTATAGAGATCTTGGTATGTGTGGCTTGCAAAGCAATTATAGAATATCTTTAAGTTGATTAGCAAGTCGAAGCATGATTAATCAACACTCATCCATAGATCTTATACTTTCCTATTGAACTAATATTTACTATTGAGGATTCCTCACCTAGAATCTCTACCTTTTATGTAACCTCCATAGTCCATTATTGTTACCATCCTTCACTCTTCATTCCCTTTATCTCATAACATGCTTCTAGTCACTTCATTTGACCATCTTCCTGATCTTGTGCTAACCTAGAACCAAAGATAGAGTTTTATTCCATTCATGTTCACCTTCCTTGCAATCCAAAAATCCTCCCATTGTCCTAGTTCCCTCTACTCTTTGGTCATTATGACTTACCCATACCATTTCTCCTCTTTTCCCACAACTTTATGCCAAAGCATACCCCTTCCCACATCCTCTTAACATCCTCCTACTATCAACCATCCTATTCTTGATCTTTTTTTTTCTATTTCACATCCTACTATTGCTCTACCCCCTCTTATATATCTTCTCATGAATTCTCCTGCTACAATTTATCCTATCATTTCTAATCCATTTCCTTCACTTGAAACTTCTATAGTTTTCACTCATCGCACTGAGACCATATATTTGGGCATCATAATACCAAAGATAATCATATATAAATCCTCTAGCCCTTTACTATTGCGTTTGACATTGATCCCTTCACAAATCCTAGTTTTCCCATGTAGATGACCCTCACATGAGTTGAGATATTATACCTCATCTTCTAGTAGAAGATTTATATCTTTTGACACTCCAATATTTATACCACCTTCCAATGTTATTGTTATCAAAGTGATCCCGTTCACTCTTGTAAGCACACATCTTTAGGATGTCTTCCTATATTGCATGGATTTACTCTATCGTGAACATAGAAAATGTAGAACCAAATGAAATAAAGAATATAAAGAATGAGAATAGCTTGATTGTCAAAAGGAACATTGAACATCATGGCTTTTGCCAAATGGGCACTAATTTCGATAACAAAATATTGCCTCATGCTAATGTGTCACTTGTCAAGATCTTGGTTACTCCTCATGGCACTTGATTCTCATTTGGAAGTTGGCGGATGCTACTATATTTCATTTTTATTTTGGTATGGAAAGTTCCATCTTGACTTGTGTTGGCTATCACCTACAAAAGCTACCTTTGCCAATTTAGAAGGGTTAAAGCCTTAATGTTAGCACAAGCACTTGCATCCTTAGATTAGATTTTTCCTTATCTCTATCACTACCTCACTAGGAAATCAACTCTAAGCAGTCAAATTCACCTACAAATTCCCTATCAAGATAGTACATCAAATTCTTGATTGAGCCTACACATATTTTAGAGATTGTTCTTATGCAGTCCATTCTTACTATTCATTTTAGAGAATAAAACCAAAATTGAAATGATTCATTGGGGAACCCATGAATATCTAACCTAGGATTTATTATCATGTAGGCTTGGCTCATCGAATGATTAGAACCATAGATCATATATATTGAATGACCAATTACCACCCACGGGCATTTCTTCTTAAGAATTTTATTAACTACAATGAGTTATTATATCTTCAATTTAATGGCTTATATAGTGTTAATCACATGAACTCCACGTTTTTTTTTTCATTGATAATCCATCCAATGACAAAGGGGGCTCACATGAAATGCTACGTCACAACTTGGGAATCTTGTTATTGCATGGACCATTTAGAAAATTGTCAATTGCTCAAAGTGATTAATGAAAATGCATATCATTATTTGAAGGGGCCACTTTATTCAAAATAGCAAGAATAATTTTGAGCACCCATCTCTCATTCCCTGTTGGTCAAGCATCTTTCCATTTACTTGAAGTAATCATCACCTATTTTTTACTTGTTCTTTGCGTCCTCTAATTTTTCATGTGTTGGTTTTATAAAAAGAATTCAATTAAATATCTATGTTAAATTATAAAATTAATCTTTGACAAATACTCCAATAGTATATATAGGTGATGATCTACAATGCATTTTTATGAAGCCAAAATCATAGTCTATTCTTGAAATAAAAATCAAAAGAAAAAGAAGCTTCTACAAATTGAAAATACAATTTTGTTCCTTCAATATGACACGATGCACATTATTACAGTGCAAGCTTGTTGGTCATACCACTTCATTTAGCCTCACCAATAATCTCCACAAAAATATTCTCCATGTTCAAGATAATGCAAACTACTTGTATTTGACACAGTGATATCTCTTGCAGCAATCATGGAGAACAATTTCATTGTAATGTGACAATCAACACAGATTCAAAGTTTCTTCACAACTCTAATAATTGTTTTTGAGGGGCATATCTAACAATCTAAAAGCAGTTGTTAGCTTTTCACTATTACAATAGGAAAATAATTCTTTTTCCTCCTTTTCCACATCACTAAATAAATATTTTAGATCTCAAATACCCTATACTTTCATCTTCCAATAGCTCTTCTATATCTAGCTGTGATTTGTCTCCTTCACAAAATGCACATACAATTTTATGGCCTTCAATCCAACTACATTCAAAGATTTTATTTATTTATTTTTATCTTTGATTAAACTCGATATCATTAGAAACTCCTTATCATTTGAACCCAACACCACTTGCCCACTTCTGCATGGATGTTTGAGAAAGTCACAACATTTTTAGGATCCAAATATAGTAGTAGTCACTGCAAATACTCCTAAGCCAGTGTTCATATGTAATCTGGAAGCAACAAAAAAGCATGAGCACAAAACCACCACAGGTTTAACTAGCATCTTAATGATAAAGTTCAGAGTGTCTTCAAAATGATTAGCCAAAGCAGCAAATTCAACAATGCACACATAATATTCAATTGTACGTGTAATGCAATTAGGGATCCTCATGACTGAAGTACGTACAGCCCTCATTCACTAAACCTGCATGGATGCACTGAACACAAGCAGAGATTATAATGTCAGAATATGTTCCAGACTGCTTCATTAATTCGAAGATGCTAAAGGCGTTCATACAAACTGAACACAAGCCAAGATTATTATGTCAAAATATATTTCAGAGTGCTTCATTAATTCGAAGATGCATTCATGCGAAATCCATTTTGTACATATCCTACAAATACTCTATTCCATGAGATTAAATTATTCTTTAAGGCATTTTGTCAAACAATTCACATACCTTGTCTATGCTTCCACATTTTCCGTACATGCCAACCAAAGCGTTCCAATTAAAATATCATACACCGCTCCGGTGCTTCCGTTTTGGCACTGGCAGGGACATTGCTGGTTCTACAACTGACAATTTCATTTATTTTAGAGTTTCTAAAGCCTTGTCAGCTATACCATTTTATGCATATCCTGCAATTGCGGCATTCATGAGGCCACATTTTATTAGGCATTTCGCCAAACAGTTCGCATTTTTTTCTGTGCTTCCACATTTTGCATACCTGTCTACAGAGCAACAGAAACTATAACATCTAACAAAATTTCTCTATTTTTCATGTTTTGATGGATGTCCTTACCCTGTTCCAAAGATCTCATTTGGCGAAAGCTAGAAAGATGCTAGCAATGGTTGCAGATTCTGGCTTTACACCTGCCAATTACATTTGCCTGAAAGTTCCTCAAGCCTTTTTCAAAACATACATTCTATTGATACCCTGTAATCGTGGCATTCCATTAAGTGACATCTATTGTGAGGCATTTTGTCAAACAGTTCGCGTACCTTGTCAATCCATCCACATTTTGCATACACGGCTACAAACAAAATTCCTTTGACCTTTATCATTTGATCTATGTCCATACCCCGTTTCAAAATCCCCATTTTAGCCCAGGCAGGGAGGATGCTGGCGAAGGTTGCACAGATCGTCTGTGTTATGGTTTCACCAGTTGGCCTTCTCGATCACTGAATCTACCGATAGAGGGAAAGATGCAGTATAAACAGGTAAAAATTTCTAAAGTAAAAGAATGAATAATTTTTTGGTACTTATAAAGTATAGAAGTAGTTGTCTGGTTTGTTGGGCATTTATGTTGTATGATAGGGTTGGTAGTTGGATTTGGCTGTGGTGATGTTTCATTTGTTCAACCGACATTTCTAAGATGGAGATGTGTGAGATGAACCTACCTCTATAATGACTTTTAAGAGTTTGGGGAACTGCGAGGAACTATTCCAAGGGGTAATGATGAATAGTTATGGCCGGAATGAATTCTACCCAATCTCTGCAACCCTCCTCTACTTGCAATTATAATACCCTTCTAACCATGCAAATTTGTGATTGTGCTAGGTTACTTTCATGCCTAACTATATATAGGGGAAATTGGATCAACTTGCTTTCTTGCAGCAAGCAAAATCTAGAGTTAAATAAGATTAGAGTATGCTTCCTCCTTGGAGAGTTGGAGCCTAAATATTAAAAGAGTAACAAAATTAGACTAGCTACAAGTCATCTTTTTGAGCATGTATAAGAAAACTATCATCATGTTGAGTATGATAGGAGAGAGTTCCTATTATTCTCTATATGGTAGTTACCCTATTGCTGGAACTCCAAAATTGTGAATACATTTTGGAGTGAGTATACTGAAAATTTCTCTAAGTGTAAGTTGTTGCCCTAAAAATCTTGTGGAGAAGGTCTATTTTGGATGCTTGTAAAAAGTGACCCGATGTTTTTCATGAGATACCACTTGGGGAGTGGGTTCAACACCTTTCATTTAGCAAGTACAGTGGGTTCCAGCTTTCAGATTTGAGTTTTGACAAGTTTTGGAGGTAGCCATTTGGAGGCGGTTACCCAAATCTGCATCTTGCACTTATTCAAAATTTCCCAAATGACCCATTTTAAAGGATTACATCTTGTACCCAGTTAATTGTCATGACATAAGGGTTGTTGCAGTATATTATAGGCATGGAAGTGAGTCTTATTGTCCATGTGCAGACCCCTGTGAGCTTAGTTGATAACTTTTCCAAAGCTATTTCGTTTGTATTTTATTTATTTTCCCCGAGTGTGAAAATGCAGATTTCTAAGTAGCCTACTTTGAGGTCCTACAAGTTGTCCCCATTTCAAGATTTTGAAGAATTGGATTATACTCTGCATTGCAAACATGAAAGTGTACCTTCCTGAAGATTTCTAGACTATGGCCAATCCAGTTGTCCACTTTGCTTAACTGATTCCAAATCTAATTTCTACAATTTTACTATGTTTTAAGTTTAGACAGTTGTAAGGTGTTGACTTTGCAGATTGATACCAATTGACTAGTTGATCATCGAAGTAAGTTAATTGAAGATTCATGTTCCCTGTATGAAAATGAATCCATGTTCAGAGGTTCAGACTCTAAGAGTTTCTTTTGTTAATTTTTTGGAATCAAAGCAAAAGGCAGTTTATGTAGATTTGCAGTGCTAAACAGAATATAGTTTACAAAATAGTCATTTAAAAGAACGACAACTTGTTATCAGATGGTTTTCCAAGGATGTCAATTGTGGATATGATCTCCTTGCATATAAGTATACTACCTGGATCGGTGGTTGGGCCTCAAGATGTGATTCTCTATTTTTGCAAAGCTCAATCTTTTTGCAATTGTTGTTGCTTTGACATTTGTGTTTGCACTGTGTTTCTGAAATACCATATTTGATCGAGTACACCTTGCACCTAGAGTAAGATCCGACGAAGCCCATTTGCATGCATACTGATTGTTGATGAATAGATCACCTTGTCAAGTGACAGAACCTCAAGAGTTGATCCGATATCTTTCCAAGTTGCATGTTGGGCGAGGTTTTGTATATGTTTGAGTACTGATTGCAGAATTGAATAAATTAGCTCATTTTGAATGTCTTTATCTTTTGGCCCTGATGTTTTCAAGCCAATCCAAGTGGCGACCATGCTCAGATGCTGGAGATAAATAAGTTTTACATTCCTCATATTTTCAAAGGGTTGTTCAATCAATTTGTGAGGTCTGTTCCAGAGGCCGAATGCTGTAAGTGACGTCAGTTTGCAGAATTGTTAAAAATTGATTGTAATGACCGCCAGTTCAGTATCTTGAGATTCGAATGCACTGAAGACTACACTTTGATAAATTGAGGGTAATTATGGTTTCCAGAATGATGTTTCTCCAATCGAGCCTCAGAGGATCCAGATTTTATTGTTGAGATCCATTGGTCTTGTGGTGTAGGTTTTATAGTATATTATTATTTTAAGTCATTTATGATTTAAATAATAGTATTTATAAATGTGAGGTTGAGGATTGTTTAGCTAATCTTGGAGAATCATAATAGATTGATGCTTTAGTTTCAAGCATCTAAGAGAGTGCAAATCGGCAATGTTTTATTAAAGCTTGCGCAAAGGCCGTGGAAATTAGATGAAGAAGTCAACGCATCATTACAAAGATAAAATACAATTTGTATGCGCAATATCAAGACCAGAGGGCTATGCAGGTGCATTTTAAAACAAAAAAATTCAAAATACATGGTGGAGTAATTGGAGCTGCAGTGCATGGTGTTTGGAGGAGATGCCAAGCATTGACAAGAAAAGAGGTCATTGTAAACATTCAAATGACACACATTCCCAATTCATGATGAAGGACAATGACACATTTTGCTTGAGGATGGTCATGAAATTGAAGATATAGCTCCAGTGACTGTGGAGGAACAACTTGCGCAAATGATGGTAAATGAAGTTGAAAAATATTAAAACATTTAACAAATACATTGTGCAATAACCATAGGGAGAGCCAGAGAGCCCACGCATGAAGGAAAAACATGCTGCAAATACAATTTCAAAACCTCACGAGGTGAAGGTGTATTTTAAAAGTTTTAAACAATACAAGATCAAAGAACATAAATTCTGCGCAGAAGTTGGGGAGACTTTCCAATGTCAATGGTAATTTGAAACTGACAGGTAAAAGCCAACGCAATGCATGTTAAAAGGAGCATGTGTAGTACAAGGTGGATTGCGCTAGATATGGAGGACCAAAAACATATTGAGGTGTGTAAAAACAAGTGCCACGCACAACATATGGAAGGCTTTCAAATCTCCAAAAGCCTGCAAATTACAGATGCCTATGCAATCAAATAAAAGACAAGGTTGTGTTTAAACTATAAACAAATGACAAATCAGCAAATGACAAAATCTCATTAAAAATCACAAGCCAATGTAGTTGGTAGGTAAAAAAAATGGGATGCACAAGAGAAGGCTGCGCAGACATGTAAAGGCTAGCGTAGAGCAAGGTGAAGATGTCAACATTAAAAACTTTGCATTCAAGTTTGGAGGTTGCACTGGATAGAGGGAGGAATTTCCAATCAGTAAAAACACTTTGCAAAATATAATTTGTAGATTGAAAGATAGCTCACGTGCAGTATGAAGGACTCCAGACAAAGTCAAATGAAGGATGTTTAAAAAAAACTTAAAAACAAATAGCAACAGCAAGGAGCTGCACAATACACTTTGGAGGAGGACAAAATGTTTGAAAATAACTAATGTTTGCAGAGCATAGATAAAGAAGTTGCGCAACAATTCAAAGTAGCTGCAGCACAGTATGCCAAAGGGAGAAGAGGCTTAAAAAACTTGAAAACTGAATATGGCATTATCCCACATTGTTGGGGTTTGATTTTTTTTAATGGTTTTAATATGCCAGCACTTATTTAATAAAATAAGTAAGAAGCCAAGAAGCCTATTGGCGGGCCCCTTGGCTGGATGAGTCAGTGCGCGGCGGGACCCGTAATTTTGAAATAGAATGCATAGAAAACTTTAAAAACCAAAATCATTAGTCCCACATTGTTGGTGTAAGGGGAGATATAAGGATTTATAAGAAAAAATGCACAGTATGATGTTTGAAGATGAATCCCAGAGGCTCTACACACGCGTACAAGGTGTGCCTCGAAGTGAATGCCAGCAACTGCAGACGAAAAACAACCACATTTTGGCAGGACCCGCAGGGATGATGTGCCAGGTGAGTTGGCAGAAAAGGCTACAGATCATGTGCGCATCCTGATGTAAAGGAATTCAATAGTTCGCTTAAAGGATTAAAGAGAAAGATGAAGAGAAGATAGCATTAAGTGATTAAATCATACCGACACATAGTAGGCCGACAGCAAGGTGACGAGGTGGAGGTGATGTGGTAGCGAGTTGGAGGGGCCTACAGGTTAGGCACAGATCCTGAGGTGAGCAAAATTGACAGCCGACTTAAAGGCTTAATGGAAAGATGCCCGAAATCTACCCATTAAACCATTAAGTCATTGTGACATGTGGCACCTGGACAGATGGCAGGATCCTGTGCAGTGTAGAGGTGCACTTCCAAAGCGAATCAAATATGGACACTTGTCACGAGCTAGTGAAATCTAGGTTGAAAAGCAGAAAACAGAGGTAAAAGGATGCATAAAGGTATAATATAAGGATTAAAGTGCAAGTAAATGCATAAATCAAATGGTAAAAAGCATAAATAAAAGATTGAAATGCCTGAGGATAATAAGGATTAATATGCAGAAATGAAATAAAGGTAATGTGAAGGAAATAAAAGATAATTAAAATGGAGAACATTAGAATAATGTCATTTTGAAATTGAATATGCATTCACCGATCAAATTTTAAAGGCATTCTTGGTATCTTTTTCAAATTGTGGGGAGGAAAAGAGGATTTTCAAAGGCAGTTTAAGGAGATAATTTTAGAGATCAAATCAGATTTTCAATTGAAGAAGATTTCAGTTTTGGAGATATTTGTGGGGAACAGACAGGTGTCTGTTAGGTTGAAATTATTTTTTTCCTTTCTCCTATGTCTGCCTTTTTCTCCATTGTAACAAGGATGTTGAATTTTACACTGCTGGGCAGTATTCTGGCTTTTGAGTCTTATTTTCTAAGTACTTTGTCTTAAAATGTACAGAATCAGATGATTTTTCAATAAAGAACAATGGAATCCCTGTGCATTATTTGTCAATGTCTTTGTATGTCTTTTTTTAATTCTTGTGTGTTAATTTGTAAGACACTTTAATACACTAGTTACAAGGTAGTTATGAGCTTGTTTCTAAGTTTCTTTCAAGGAGAGATTAATTCTTAGAGGCAAAATCTGGGGGTTTAAGATTTGCATACGAATTTGATGTCCGGGTATTGGATTGGGAAGAGTGATTTGTAAGGCACTTCACTTGGTTTTTGTGTGCTTTGAGTTGGGGGGTTTTATGGAGACGTGTATTCATTTGACTCTATTGCCCAATAGATAAGGCACTGGTCCTTGCTTGTCTTGTAGTTTTCATCATCAATCCATTAAATCAATTCACCTTTTACTTTCTATTGAAGATCATACATGTCATTTCTTATGTTGCAAAATATAATCTCTTTTGGTGATTCTTTGAAGAAGTGAATCCATGGGTTAGCCAACCTGAGCTTAGAGCTCAAAGAGAAGAAGGATTTAATCTGTAGTAACTTTGACCATTTCCCTAGTTCTTAGAACACTTATGCAGGCAGGATCTTGTATAATATTGGTTGAGTCTTGGATTCCCAGTCATACAAGTCTAAGAACTATCAACGGTCGCATCCGCATAGTGGGGTTCAGCTAGAGAGTGCTTATGTATGCAGAGATTGGTTATGTTTTAGGTGCACCCGCCTGAGCTTATGAGCTCGAAGTAGAAGGAGGATCAAATCCTCATCAATTAGCCTTTTCTTGCCCCTTAGTTTGTAGGAAGAAACAGATTCATGTGATTTGGATGAATATCTCCAAGTCTGGTTCGCATATTCTCTTTTAGAACTGAGGGATACAAGAAAAACCGCTAACACCTATCATTATCGGTTGACTACTTCCATCAACTTTTAAGTCTCAGGTTTATAAAGCCTAGCCTAGATAATGGGAGTGTCAAGCAACTGAAAAGAAGATAGGTTTTCTAATTTTTCATTTGAGGTGTGGAGTTAGTTAAGTGTATCTTGGATTTGACTTTGGATGTTCACACATAGGTCATTTGGACTAGGAGGTTCATTTGTCAAGGAATTAGGAGCAATAGGGTTTGATGTATTAGGAATAGGATGGACATGGTTGGTGGTAGAATATAGGGATCAATGGATGCAGATTATGATGTATTTAGATAGATACAGGAATTGATGGATTTGATAGGTGATGATTAACCATTATGCTCTTGATTTGGGAGGGTTCCCCTACCTATATGTTTATGGTTATCATTTGGGAGAAGCATGAATCCAATGCTTATAAGGTACCTAACCACAACATCTTTGTCATTCCCTATGATAGAATCTAGTGGATTGTTGGTTTCTCTAAGGGAACAACTTGATATATTTTAGACTTGGGTGTGTACAATAGCTCATGGTAGGATGTCCCTGGTCTATAGGCTCTTCATGGTTTATGCATGAGCAATTGGAGTTTCTTTTAAGCTTGCTTGAGATAATGTCATTTTATTGATTACCTGTATACTCTTCATCCACAAGACTATCATCATTTTCATCATGTTCAAAGGGATTATATTATTCTACATCCACAAGGCTACCATAACCAACATTCATGAGGATTTTAGATTGGTTGTGATGACGAGATTCATCAAAATAAAATGGATTGGTAATTTACTTTTCTTATGTTTGGAATTGGGATGCAATCTTAGCTTGTTCATTAAAATTGTCATTTATTAGGGTTCTATGATGCCTATTTTTGGGTTAAGCTTTGGGTTTTCATTGTTTGGATGATTTCTAGATGATTTCATGTTAAATCGATTGGTGGGTCATACAGATGCATGGGAGGATTTGGATTCAAGGATTCAAATTAATTTGATTTGATTTTGGGATGGTCTTAGAACCCAAGACTATCTTAAGGCTTTCAAGATAGGCTTAGATGACTTAGAAATTTGGAAAATTGATTGGTTGGACAATGTTCAAGGACATGAAATATTTGGATGCCCAAAATTTAAACTCTTCACATGATTATAGATTGATTAAGCTTGGAAACTATCAATAATCCAATTTTCGAAGGAGTGGTTTGGGCCATATGGATTATTTATGATCCTGAGGATAAATGTATATTGATTAGATATCTTAATTTAAGTATCCAAAGGTGATTTTCAAATTCTCCAAAGATTGTTTCAGGTAAGTGGTATTGTAGATTAGGATGGATCTTACGGTTATCCAGACAATTGGAATGTAATGGTTTGATGATGTGTCTGGATTAAGGCTACTTGGATGGGATTGATTTGGATTTTAATGTAGTCTAGGGGAGTCCTAGACTAATAGCAAGAGCTAAGAAACTATGAGAAAATGACCAAGAAGCAATAATAATTGCCAAGAGACCCAAAAATGGATCAAATAAGGAAGATAAAGGGATATTGGAAGCATCCCAATGTCGGTGGGTCACAAGAGGAGGTGTTACACTGCCAGAAACAACAAGTGTAATTCTCTAATCATCACTTTTAGACTGCAAATTCACAAGATGAATGTGTAGTGCAGGTGTTCACAATGAAAATAGTCCATATTATTGGGAATTTAAACAAAAGGAGTGACAAGGCAAGTGGATGAGGTGGAAGCTTAGGCGAAGACTGTGCTTTAGGTAAAGAAAAGGCATCTGTTAGGAAAATGTGTCTCAACCTTGCATTTACATATGGTTACTATTTATAGTAAGTTTACATTTGAGTACAAGTTTTCCCTAAACTTCCCCAAAAGATTTGAATGGTCTAGATAAGAATGATTGTAAATTTTTGTTACAAGATCGTGTCTAGATTTTAAGATATTAAATTTTTTGTTTTTGAAGTTGCTAAAGAAATTTTATGAATTCAATTTTGAAGGCCTTAATGGCTTTGAAATGGCTTAAAATTGTTTTAAACTAGTGTATAAACTTATATCTTGTTAAAGCATGACATGAGCTTTCTAGCACTTCAAATGGTTTATCAATCGGACACTCGTTTCAAAATATATAGTCTCCAAAAGTTGGGTCTCATAAAATAGGAAATATAAAAATATGTTGGAAACAAAAATGAGCTATAAAAGGAAGTTACAACGCGTGTTAGTGTGTGTTTTGACATGACATAGGACATCCTCGATTGGAGATAGGGTGGGTGCTACTTTTTGGGTGATTTTCAGCCCATGGTTTTGTAATATTGCTTGACTATCTCTTGTATTGTATCTCCTATTTATTAGGTGTGTGAGATAGAGGTTTTGTGCAAGAGTTTGATAGTTTTTGAGTTACATATGGATCTCTGATTGGTTATACTACTGTGAGAAGATTTCTCTACAAGTATATTGAAATCTATTGCTAGTTTTTGAATAATAAATTGGACGACTTTTAGAGTTTGGGGTTTTTCTCTCGTAAGGTTTTTCCCCACCTAAATCACTATGTTGTGGTATGCATGCTATTTATGTTTAATTTTGCTAAGTTTCTATCACTATTGTAAAAATCTAAGAAAGTTTTTAACATAACCCTTCTCTCAAGATTAGTGTAGGAAGTTGTTTCACTGCCTTAATTTTTTTACACTGTCATGTGACGTGGAATTTCATGGGGTGAAAATTATAACATTACATTCCCCCTCCCTTTAGTTTTCATATCATAAGTGAGACGCAAGCTAAAGTAGAGAAAGAAAACAATTAGGGAAATATTATACTAAAATATGAAGGGGAAGTAGAATCTTCTTTCTGTGGGGAGTTGCCCCCAAGGAGAAGTCATGAGCCTTCATGAGGTATTGCTAAGTTGTATCATCATGGCATGTTATTTGCAAACAAACATGCTGGGTGAAAAATTTTAAACTTTGATACCAAAAATGATTAAACAATTAGTGATCAGATATAGATTGCAAGATAGTAATCACTAAGATTAAAAGATTTTTCCAGTATGGGTAGCAGGTTGTGTTATGCTAGATAGCTATACAATAGGGTTGACACATCACTACTACAAACTATTTTATAGGACATACACATAAAATATAGATGATTGATTGATTTAGATAGTGGTTTGGCCCTCACAAAGGAAACATATAAAAAGATAAATGGGAATCTATGATAATGTAGATAGGATAGCCCCTCTAAAATCAAATGTTTTGCATGAAGGGGAACACAAGTCATTCTAGGGAAAAAGAGATGATGTGTCATTTCAACATAACAAGATGTTTTCATGGAATCCCACCTTGTAATAGATGACACATGATACAAACAATATCAATAACAAGAAAAAGAGATTAGAGAATATGATTATTTGGAATAAGAGGAACCCATAGAAATGAAATTAATTGGTTTTTATAGCTGCATATGATTTACTCATCATGGTCCCCAAGGTTTTGGATTTGAAGGAAAAAACATGAAGAAAAAGATAAAATACAAATTTGGGTCAATATGGAAGAAGGCCTAAATGCCCCCAAACTCTGTTCATCCTTGAATGTCAAAAAATAAGATACAAAAGATAGAAGAGAGATGAAACAAAAAGAGAAGTGTACAAAATATATAATCCCCTATATCCAAGTACCTATGGAGTAACATGAGTCCTTTAAGAAAGTACAACATATAATGGTAAGTGCAGAGGAAAACATGTTGGGATTAATAGGAAGTAGTACTGAGAGGGGAGGGGTGAATCAGTATCTCTAAAACTTTTAACATTTTTCACCTTAATTAGCAATCAATCTTTATCGTATTATCGACCAAATTTGATGTTCTTTCTTATGCATGTAATATTAATTCATAGAAACATTCCTGAAAGTAATAGACACATAACACAAGATATGATATCGTAGAAAACTCCTGTTAGGAAGTAAAAAATACGATGGGGATGGCACCCACAAAACTTCACTATCTGCAGATTGGAAGGGAGCTGGTTAAGGCTTACAATTTGATCACTTCTAATTATATACCCTGTTAGGAGTATTAATGTGGAGACCTGTTAGGATCTACTTTGTTAAGATTTTTAGCAACACTAATGTAGTGTGCACTCGGTTAAGAGATTTACAATAGGATTGTTAAATCCACCTTCCTTGAAAGGATTTCTTAAGTGTACCAGACTTGTTAGAATGTGTACAATATGTATGACTTGACTATATAGAATCCATAATTTTTTTATCATAGATCCATTAAAGCTTACAATATATGAATATCACCTATAATGATTTATTAATACCTTTTCCTACTTGTCGCTAGCCTTGGTTCTTGTTCTTGAAAACTGAATTGATCTTTTTCTGTGCTTCTGCATAAATTCTCTTGTCTAAACCTTAGAAGCTCTCAGAGGCTACAATCATCATCAAACAACATATTCACAATTGATTGAGCATCTATTTATACAAGTTCTTTGACCTATTCTAGAATCACGCATTACAATGTTAACTCTAGATCCAAGGCCATACAACTTGACCTTGATCCTTTAGTTTGCATGTTTTAAATCAATTAGACTGATAATAACAATAATAATTACATTGCATTTCCCTCAAGTATTGGATTAAAAAACAAATCAAGAAGCTAAATATAAAACTTTAGTGATTTATCTGACGTGGAAGTCAGATCCACTTTTTGCGAGATGTAACTGACTCTCAGTATCTGATTGTCGGTGTGAATTGAAATTTTGTTGGTGTTCCTTCTTTGAATTGTTCTTTGGGTTCCCTTGATCTATTGGGTTCCACTCTTGATTGTTTCGTAGGGTTGCACTGTTGGTTACTTGTTGGGTTCCTTTGTCTTTTCTGGCATCAGTTAACACTAGATAGTGTTGCATCGGGATGCTTTATACTTAGCAATATCGGTAACCTTGGTGTTAGGTAGTGTTGTGCCCTGTCTATCAATGTAGTATTAGCCGATGGTGTTTATCATGTTTTTCCTTGCATATACTAATGGAAAACATAATGTCTTCAATCTCCCCCTTTGATATTAGTATAAAAAATTGATATGTGCAAAATGCTAAAGTGTTTAGTATATACACCGTATATATATCCTTGTCATTATATGACTCCCCCTAACTGTATGCATCGGTATAGTATAAGTATATGTACATGTATACTTTCCTTTGTACTATATATTCCCCATTTTTTCATAATCTTTCCTCTTTTTAATGATATAAGATTACTAACTATACATATCATTTCCCCCTTTTTGATAATCATGACAAAAATGTACAACTTATAAGTTGTCAAAAATGTGACAAAATGTGCAACTTACAGAGTGTCAAGTATGTGGGAGTGACTGTTCTTGATATCTTCCATAAGTTTCTCCCATTTCTCTTTGAGGATTTCCAGTGCCATGTGCTCTACTTCAATCCTAGCATGCATATCATAAATGTTGTCTAGGAAAGACATTTATGGGGTGACAATAAGTGTTCTTGCCTGTGTCATATGGTGTTTCTGTAATGTGAGAGTTGGTAAGAGTTGAGCTTGAAGCTCATTCACCTCATCTCTTTTGAGGCCTCACCCCAAACCCATCATAGCTTTTCCAATTACCATTTTGATAGACCTAGTAATTGGCTTTACATTTTGATGAATTAGGAGGTTTTACCCTTTTGATAGGGATTTGGTTATATTAGATGATGATAACTTATAATTTGCGACCCTTTCCATACTCACGATGTTGACCCTATGATACATTATGATGATTGATTTATATGAATGGTGAGATGTTTCAATTTGGGTACACATGTTGATATGAGTTGTTTAGGAAAACTATAATCGAGATTGGAAGTATGTCGAGATGTGAAATTCTTTGAAGGTTAAAGGATAGTTGATGAAATA
>MU226822.1:92265-105611 GCA_018584345.1 Thuja plicata
GTTCTTGTTTGTGAGTTATTTTCAAGGAGAGTTTAAATCTTACAGGTGATTGCAGAGAATTATGGTTTGTGCAAGGATTTGATACATTGGTGTGAGGAATGAGAGGATAGTTTGTAAGGCACTCTATTTGGGGTTCAATTGTGTTCCGATTAATTATCTTAATATGTGTATGCTCTGTTATGACTCTATTACCCATGATTAATAGGCACTGGTCAATATGCTTACATGTGGTTGTTATCATCAATTTAAATATTAAAACCTTTACCTTCTGTTGTCAAGAACTTGTATGTGTAGTTGATTGTATTGAAGAATACAGTTCATCTTAGTGATTACTTAAAGAGTGAATCAATAGGTTAGCCTTCCTAGGCCAAACTGGCATAAAAAGAAGAAGGATTGCAAATCCTTAATCCACTGTGAGATTCTCTTTTATTCAGTGAGTCTGTCAAAGGTGCACCCGCCTGGGTATGTGGAGCCCAAAGTGTAGGAGGATTTTTTATCCTTGTTAATTAGCCTTATTCATGTATGAATCTGAGTTGGGAATAGAGGGTTAAACATTTATTATTGTTTTAATCGATTCATACAAGAAAATGAGCTAACAAACCTGGTGCTTGAATTAAACTATGCATTACAAATGCAAGACTCACCAAGCTTTGACAAAATGATTAAAAATTCCCTCCGTATTGAGGAAGTCATGGTTAAAAGGGGGGAGATAAACCTTGAAAATGAAAATAAAACCAACAACTCCAACTCCAAGCCTAAATGGTGGAAAAAAAATAAGAATGTTGTTAATGACAGAGTGGTTGATGCCTCTAACATTAATCCTAAACCTGAGGTGTTCAATCTAACTAATAGTATGCAAGCAAGCAGGGATGCCAAGATCATGACCCCCATACCGAAAGAAAACAATGATAATAGCAAGGATCAGACATGGACTTCAAAACCCCAAAGAAATTTCACTCCTTTGGGAGAGCCTCTCGAGACTGTTTTGAAAACACTATTGGATAACAAAGTTCTCACAATCCCAGATTCCAAACCATGGGAACCAATGGTCAAAACCAGGTGGTGGGATGATAATTCCTATTGTGTCTTCCATAAAAAAAAGGGACACAAGACTAATTATTGCCTTAAGCTTAAACATGTCATCCAAGACCTCATTGAAGGAGGTAAGATCAAAGTAGACAGACACACTACCAATGAGGATCATACAACATTCAAAAAACCCTTTCCTGATTATGACAAAGGAGAAACATCTAAAGGGAAGAATAATGAAGTAAAATACACCTATTCCAACAATGACAATGTGATCAATATGCTAGACATTAATACCGAGTCAATCAATGTGGTCACAATCAAAGGTGTCTCATTCCACTCAAATGTTGTAACGTGGAGCCAAGCACAGGTCACGATCAAAGGACCCCCAAAACCAACATCAAAATCCAAGGTTCCTACCATTACTATTCCTAAACCAACAGCAAAACACGTGGTTACTATTCCTGGAGCAAAATATGACTTGGTTAACCAATTGCAATGAAATTCTGCCAAAATTTCCATTTTTGAATTGCTCAAAATATCCATAGTACATAGGGAAATCCTAGAACATGCTCTACATGATGCTAACCTCCCAAAGGATATTGATATAGACAAATTCCAAGTGACGGTCAATCACATCTCCGTGCCACATTACCTCTCCTTTTCTAAAGAGGATGATAAGTCATTGACCCATCCACATAATCAACCCATCCATATTGAATTCCTTATTCATAAATCCTATGTTAGACATGTGTTGATAGATGGAGGCACATGATTGAATATATATACACTTGATCTAATCAAGAGACTAGGTCTCTCAAAACAAACAATTGACTCTAGAAGTAAAATAACTATCAAAGCTTATGATGAGGAAGAGAGATCATCCAAAGGTCTTATTGTTCTACCTATCAGAGTCGGCCGAATCGAGAGGAATGTCACATGTCAGGTACTGGATCTACCCTTAGCCTACAATATCCTATTAGGGAGACAATGGATTCATGAAATGCAAGCTGTACCATCTACTTACCACAATGCATAAAGTTCCCACATAATGGGGTGGAAGTGATGATTCCTACAGATGCTAACTACACTTGTAATAATATCAAAGTTGGTAGCATGATCCCGCATAAAAAGGAGGCTATGGATGCAATTGCTCCTAAAACTACCAAGGACATGGTTATGAAGAGTTTTGGAAAAACCTTAAAACTTGAAGAAACGGGTATGGGAGAGTACAAGCTGGACCTGACTCCCTCACTGAAAGAACTTCCGGTGTCACCAAGATCCTATGGAAAACCTTCCTTAACATTCACACCCACAGCATCCAAAAAAGACAAAAGTACATAGAGCAAATGGCATGGTAAAGGCATCCACATCTTCTTTAGATAACACAAAAGAACAGGCAGTCTTGGACTGGCTTTACAAAGGAGAACCGGTAGAAGCTGAGATCAAACATGTAGAGATATCCCCAAAATAGTATGGAAAGGGACATAATTTCCTCAAACAGATGGGATACAAAGGAAAGGGACCTCTAATTGACATAGGACAAGGGGGTATTGAGCCTATACCCATGGAGATCTAGAATACCAAAGACAAAATAGGACTAGGTTTCAATACTAAAACTAACAAACCTGCTTCAAAAGACAGTCCAACCTCAGACAAGGGAAGTGATAAAATAGATGAACTAGAGTAGTGGTCCTACAAAATATTATTACATGTTGGAACAGAGGGTCCCAACTACCAAGGAGAACGCTATGTACCCATCTTTGAGGTACCATAGGATCTTCAAACCCCTTAGTTACCACAACCTCCCATTCAAGAAGTAGGAGACACAACAACAGTTGGTCCAGAGATATCACTGATAGAAATAGTTACTTAAGAGACACCCTGACAATAGGATTTATATCCTAACTGGGGGAATTGGTCATAGTTTCACATGTCCTTGATCTACCCCACTTTGATCCATAGGTAGCTAACCGGGTACATCAAATAACCATTGCTGAATACTTAAACATATCCGATAATGAGGTCACCGACTCTCATGACTACGAATGGGATGAGCTATCTATCTCCATTGAAGATATTGGAATAGATACAATCCACATGTTTGCAACACCTTTAGCTCCTTGTAAATATCCTAACACTCCTCCCAATGACACTGATAATCCTGAAGCAGAAGAAGAGTTCCTTCCCCTGATCATTGATGAAGAAACTAGTGATTACATAAGCCTAGAAGAATTTCATAGGCTATAAGAAAGAAGCCTCCTTTTATGGAGAGATGATGATGATATTTCTACTAATGAGTCACTAGAGTTGGCCTGCATATAACTAATAGCGAACCTTTTAACAATGATCTCACTCTTATTGATCTAAACATTGAAGAATTTAACTTAATGGAACATTTCATGTCGGTTAATGGTCTTGATGCTAGCACAATGTTGTCCTTCCTAGAGTCTGACTCCCTGTCATTAGTACTTCCAGACCTAAGTGATTGGACTGAAAAAGATCCTACTCCTATCTTCCGCTTTCCCAATGACCATACCCTATCTTTCTATCTCAATGCTTGTGAACCTTATAGTTCTTCCACCAATGCAAGGAGCGAGAACATATCATAGGAGGATATCAGGTTTCTCAGTCAAAAATTGAAAAATAAAAAGAAAGAGAGGACTGATGGTGAAAACCACTTTGTGGCAGTATCAGATCCCAAAATAGTAAAGATAAAAGATGTATCCAATGGTGAAAACCTCTTAGAGGCACCAACGGATGAGACTCTTGATATCCTCCCTAAACACTTTCAAGAAAGGTCTTTAGTACTGATTGAACCAATATAGCCAGTAAATTTGGGCATTGTTGAAAATCCTCAAATAGTCCACCTTGCACAATATTTATCAGAAGAGGAGAAGAAATAGTTCACAAAATTCCTGAAAGAGAAGAAGATTAACTTTGCATGGTCTTATACCAATATGCCAGGGCTGGATCCTAATCTAATCATGCATCACTTATCTATAGCTCCCAGGATCAAGCCCATGAAATAAAAACTTAGAAAGATGCATCCTCTTGTTGCATTATTAGTAAAAGCAGAGCTAGAGAAGTTGTTGAAGGCCGAATTTATCAGAGTCATTACCTACGTAGGATGGATCTCCAATGTGGTCCCCATATCTAAAACTGATAAATCTATCAGGATCTATACGGAATTCAGAGACTTAAAAAAAGCATGTTCAAAAGATGACTTCCCTCTACCTAACATTGACATGATCATAGACCTGACATCAAGATACCAGATGTATTCTTTAATGGATGGATTCTCAGGCTATAATCAAATCAAAATCACCCCATAGGATCAAGAGAAAACTGCATTTACATGCGCATGAGGGACCTTTTGCTGGAACATCATGCCATTTGGGTTAAAGAATGCTGGTGCAACATATCAAAGAGCCATGACAACTATATTCCATGACATGATGCACAAGAATATGGAAGACTACGTGGAGACACATTGGCTAAATCCAAAAAAAGAGGTACTCACATTAATGACTTAAGAAAGATATTGGATCACATGGAATAGTTCCAACTCAGGATCAACCCAAAGAAATGTGCCTTTGGGGTCCAATCAGGGAAGCTCCTAGGATTCATTGTTTCAACAAAAGGAATTGAGGTAGACCCTGCTAAAGTTAAGGCTATACTAGAGATGGCTCCTCCATGCAACATCAGTCAAATGAGGACACTACAAGGGAGACTCCAGTCAATCAGGAGATTCATGTCACAACTTGTAGATAGGGAACAACCCTTTACCAAACTACTATACAAAGGGGTCACTTTCAAATGGGATGAACACTATGAAGAAAACTTTAGAGAATTGAAAGGATATCTGTCTACTCCTCCTATTCTTATGGCGCCTATTCATGGAAAACCCTTACTCCTATACATTTCAGCTACAACTACATCCCTAGGAGTGTTTCTAGCATAAGAAGATGAAACAAACAAACAAAGAAAGAGATATCTACTACATTAGTAGAACACTAGTCACTTATGATCTCAATTACAACATTATTGAAAAAGCATGCTTAGCAGTCGTCTTCACATCACAAAAATTGAGACACTACATGCTCTCTCATATAGTGAGGCTCATTGCTAAGATAGATCCTCTAAAATATCTCCTAAGAAGAATATCATTAATAGGATTTTTGGCAAAATGGGTCCTGATTCTAAGTGAGTTTGACATTGAATACCTAGAAAGAAGAGCTATCAAAGGACAGGTCCTTGCACATCAATTGGATGATTCACCACTCCAGGATGATGAACCTTTAACGATTGAATTAATTGATGAAACAATCATGCATCTAACTGAATACCCATGGAAGATGTACTTTGATGGTTCATTCACTCAACAAGGCTCTAGAGCAGGGGTCCTATTTATAACTCCTCAAGGTTACAAGATTCCCAAATCTTACAAATTGATGTTTCCATGCACCAACAATATTTCAAAATATGAAGCATTGGTAAACGGTCTTAAGCTAGCTATGGAGTGGAAGATTGTATAATTACACGTATATGGTGACTCCCAACTAATTATCAATCAGGTTAATGGGGAGTACCAAACAAAAGATGAGAAGTTGATTCCCTACAAGCAACTAGTTGATGACTTAAAGAAGTATTTTGTCTTCATCACCTTCCAACAGATACCCAGATTAGAGAACAAAGCTACAGATGCTATGGCTACCTTAGCATCCATGTTACAACTGGAGGAACATCAATTCCACTATGACTTCTTGGTGGAAGAAATATCCTATCCTACCTTTGATACCCCTGAATATCAAGTCATATGTGCTTTGAACACACCAGACCAATCTCGGTATGCCCATATCATTACCTACCTTACTGACCAAACCATTCCTGCTAATCTATCCAGAAATGAGAAGAGAGCTATGATTAGGACAACATCGCGTTATGTCCTCATAACTAATAACTATATCGATGAGGTCTTGACGGTACACTTCTTAGGTGTTTAGAACTTGAAGAGTCTGATCTAGCATTAAAAGAAGTCCACGAAGGTGTATGTGGATCACACTCAAATGACTTTTCATTAGTTAAAAACTGCTTAGGGTTGGCTATTACTGGCCTACCATGGAAAAAGATGCTATTTAATTTTCTAAAGCATTTCTTAAATGCCAAACGCATGGGAATCTCATCCATGCTCCTGCCAGAGAACTTATACCTTTTATCGCACATTGGTCATTTCAACAATGGGCCTTTGACTTGGTTGGAAAAATATATCCCAATGCTTCAAATGGACACAAGTTCATCATTACAGCCACTGAGTATTTTACAAAGTGGGTCAAGGCCATGCTGCTAATCAATGCCACTGGCAAACATGTGGCTATGTTTATTCTAAACTACATTATTTGCAGATATGGGATACCCTCTTCAATTGTAATAGATAATGGGGGCCAATTTAAAAATCAAGACATTTATGACCTTTGTGAATAGTTCCATATCACTCAACATTGTTCCTTAATATATTACCCTCAAGGTAATGGACAGGCTGAGGCATCAAACAAAAATATTCTAAAAATCCTACACAAAACTGTAATTAAGTCTGGCAAAGACTGGCATCTACAACTGAATACGACACTATGGGCCTACAGAACAAGCATAAGAACACCAACTAGAGCCACACCATTTTCTCTAGTCTATGGCACTGAAGCAGTAATACTTATTAAGGTTGAAATCCCATCTTTGCAGATATCTTTACAAGGTCTTGTTACTGATGAGCAGTACCGCATAGATAGGGTGAATTATCTAGACCTACTAGATGAGCACATACAACAGGCGTTCGACCATCTGAAGGTGTACCAAGAACGTATGTCCAAAGGCTACAACAAGAAGGTAAAGCCACACAAGTTTGAAGTGGGAGATCTCATCCTAAAAGAGAATCCTAAGAACCAACCTAAGAGAGAGCAGAAAGGGAAATTTGAACCTAATTGGTTGGGACCTTATGTTATCACTGCTACTTTTGAGACTGGAGCTTATCAACTAGCTACACCTGAGAGAGACATTATTCTAGATCCTATCAATAATCTACATTTGAAGCAGTTCTACGCTTAATGTTCGGCTAGCAGAGCCTGTACAACAAATTTTTTTTACAAAATACCAAAAACATTCAGAAAATTGATCCTAAAGGAAATCCAAAAAAAGTGGAAAAATAACTGAAAAAAGGGTATCCTTGGTGAAAACCTGGTAAAAAGGCACCTTGATACTACAAAAACATTTAAAAATAACCAAAAATAGAAAAAAAATTGAAAAAGAGAAAAGTGCCTTGATGACCACTTGGTAAAACAGGCATCTTGGTAGCAAAAAGAAAGAAAAGATCTTGCCAAGTAGTGAAAACCTGGCAATTAGGCATCACTTGTGCTCAGCTCTCCATCTATCAATACATTTCTGACACTAGGCCTTCATGATTTCACCTGTGCTCAAATGCTGACTTCATTTCCTAAATGGCTATCTTATCCTCGCTTGAGATTTGTCTGCATTTACATCTTAGGAATAAGTCATTCTACATTGGGGGCATCTTTGCTGGCATGGTAGGTTGCAGTTTCTAGGTTTCTCTAGGATGGTTTGCCTCACAAACACAATGATTCTTGATACATGAAAAATGATGTCACTTTTCAAAACAAGGGTGTCTTTTCAAACATCACGTATCCAGACATGACATTTACATTAACGAAGTTCCTACAAGGCTATATTGGATCTCAAACATGAACGAATTATCCTGTCAATGCATAGGCATGGAAACACCATATTTCTTGTATTCCAATTTTCTAATTGATGAATCTTTACTATGTTTGACAAATGAATGAACATGTACTACTTAAACACACAGTTTGATATTTGTTTGATTATGATTCTTTCATGTCTTGATGATGTTTTCAACTAGGGGCATCTAAGTAATTATAAATTTTATTTTCTTGATTCAAGATTGATGATTTGTTATGCCTTTCAAGTTACTCATGACGTTTGTGCAAAGACAAAGAGTTGCAAGGACAGGGGGCATAATATTTTCTTGGTTTTCTACGTATGGTGATTGTTCCAAATGATCCTATCAATTTCACCTAACTTAGACGTTTATGGTAAGAGCTGCCACTATGGGTGGATAGCTGTATATATCTTGATCTTTGTTATGTGTAAGCTATAGTGAGGTTGAAACAATTTCCTTGTCTTTTTTTGAATTAGATTCTTGCTAAGGTATACGAAGCATAATTTACCCAAGGATATGAATTTTCAAGGTCATTGCGGGTCCAATATCTTGCCTTACACAGAATCTGGTATATTAAAAGGAAGGTGACTATTTTGTTATCCTGGCTTTTATGCCTTGATGCCTAAGTTTATTTCCAACATTCCAATAAAACATAGTATCCATACTTTCATAATATCAGGTGGTATTAGTGATGGTTGTACTATCAGGTGGTATCCATTTCGAAAGAGTGCCCAATGATGATAAAAAGCTATACATTTGCATACCAGTGACAAAGTCCTAAGAGTCTTCATATCATTACATTTTTGACAATTATAGGGGACATAAACAAGAAAGGAGAAGCATTAGAGGCATTTTGAGCTCCAAATTAACTCAATTTTTCTTCTTCTAAATAAAGTTAATTACATCATCCATATTACTTATATATATATATATATATATATATCGATCGTTGCACATCCATAGCATACATTTTTCATTCATAAAAAAGAAGCAACAGGAAAATACCAAAACAAAGCATCCATGTATTGCATTTTTACTTTTACATCCTAAGTGCATCCATACATTTTAATTGCATAAAGAAAATAAAAAACATACATAAGTATCATTTAAAACATATTTATATCAGTGATCAAATAAAAAATGATGTTATCATCTAAATCTAACTCATCACGAGACCAAGATATCATCACATGTACAAATCACATCTATCACATCTACCAAACATAATGGAACTCATAAAACATGTCAGAATTAGGAGCAAGTGCATCACATATATATCTCTCAAAATAGGATCTACAGATCAAAATATGACACAAGTCTACATAAAGAGTATCAGTAAGAAAGAATAATTTAGATATACATATATGAGTGTCATTTACAAAAGAGGATCTTAGAAAGATCCAGATATACAATGTGAACTCAGATATACAAAATATGACAATATAAATCAGCTCTGGCTCCCCCCCTCTCCCTGATCTGGAGGTGGAGGTGGAGGAGGCATTTCCCCCTCAGACTGCTGGGATAACCATGAAAATGACACTGCTCTCTACTCCTCTGGCACTACCGCATGATAAAGAGCATAGTAGTATGTGGCCCTCTATCGCTAATGAGTGGCTGTGCGGGCCTGTATATCTCTCTACTTGGAGTCTCTCTATCTACCTGTCCCTATCTACAATCAAGGCATCTAATATAGCAAGTCTAGACTCTACTACTGTGGCTCTCACCTCTAGAGCTATAATCTATGCCCTCAGCTGCTCTCTCTCCTACTCACACTATGAAAGAGTGTCACCATCCTTGCCAGATCCCCTGCCTGACTCCTATCCAGATGGCCTATCCTATGATCTATCATGTCCTCTATCAGGATGTCTCTGCTGCTGCTACCTCTATCTCTATTGCTCTCCTGTCAATAATGGCCCTAGGTCCATCCTAGGGGCAACTAATCTGAAGCGGGTATGTCGACCCTCTCCACTCCCCCCAGCAACATCTACATGGCCACCCACTGTTCCACCACCCCTATCATCTCCACCATCGTCCCCCTCATCTAGAGGAGGATGCCTGCCATCTCAGCCTCCATCTCTACCTTCATACCAGATGCCACCCCTATCTCTCTGCGCTCCTCCCCTCCCTTTGGTAGGATGATCATCAGGATCATAATCTAAAGGCTCCTTTATGTGTGGAATAACCTCCTCTGGCACTGTGAAATGAGGAAATGGATACTAAAGCATCTCCATGACATATCCATCAGAAAAACCTCCATCGACAACATTAAGGAATAGATCCCAGTCTACTCCAACTATGTCATGAACGTCTTGATGCGCTATCTCATACCTAAGCTTGGCACCCCACAATGGTGCCTCATCTAGGATCCATGCATAAAAAGTAATATGTTGTATCCTTCCCTATCATCGGCCATAATGTCTCAACACTCGGGTGTGAATAAACCCCTCTATAACATATCTGGTCCTCCCAATAAGATACCGACTCTGAAATAAAAATGGTACCTATCATGCATTTGAGGTCCACTCCTCGTAGTCTAAATATGGTCACTAAACAACCTCAGTCATATCATCAAAGAGCCGCCGCTAGTACTCTACCTTGCCTAGATGGGGCTGCTGAATAAGGCCTGAATACATGTATACTTAAGGTTCCTCTGGTACTCACTGTCTATCTACAATCGGCTGCATAAAATGGATGTGCTCCCAGGCCCAGATCTGAAGAATCAAAATACCAACGGTCATGCTCCGAGTATAATGATATACTATCTTGTACAACTCTTGATACATATGGGCTAAAATACAACTGCCCCATGCAAATCTCTGTCTATGGGTAACCATCTGCTCCAACATGTCTACCCAGCCGACCATGAATCCATGATAACCTTTGTCTAGTATCAGGATGCCGCCTATCAGACCTGCTAAGTACACGGATAATCGATCATAATGATCCACCATATAATCCCATGAGAGATATCTATGATCAATCGTGTCATCCTAAAAGTATCGGTGAGCTGCTCTAATAACTATGGCTGACGTCACCTCAAAGTGCACCTCATGACCAATGATTAGAACCTGAAGTATCTGCCATACATCCTCCGGAGTCACTATGATCTCCCCGGTCAGTAAATGGAAGGTGTTGTGCTCTGAGTGCCATCTCTCGGCAATAGCAGTCAACAACCCTCAGTTTACCCCTATCTTAGGTAAACCTATCAACGGAAGTAATCCACATCGGATCATTGTAGTCTTCTCATCATCAGAAAGTAGTCTAGATAGAGCAAGCACACGACTTGGATATGTGCCTCTAAAAGCGACTACCTCAAAATTTGCTTGTTTTTGACATGTACAAAGATGAAATCAGTATTATATCTACAACATAGATGCAGAATCCTAATCAACTAAGTGATTCAAGGTCCGCAACACGCAAACAAATCAAAAGGATTAAAAATCCTATGTCGAGAAACAAGATATGATTCTAAATAAACAGGGTGCGATCTCTTTTATAGGATGTGATCCGGGGTATACCGGATGCGATGGAGTATACTGGGTACAATCCTGACCTACGGGATGCGACTCTATATGTAGGGTATGATCTTTCAAGGACAAGGTACGACACAAAATCAAATATAAACAAAACCAAGGTAAAAACACACACACAAGATGCGATCCAGGATATCCTGGATGCGATGCAAAAATATAGAAAAATCAGATGTGATCTGGGAAATCCCGGTTGCGACACGGGTTTTGCAGGGTGTGATCCAGAATCCCAGATGCAACCCAAAATTCAACTGGCTATAAAAGCTACAAAGATGCATGAAATTAAAATTTGCAAAATTCACAAGGTAGTTTTATGAGCACTTACCAGAGGTGGGTAGTCGGCCGGGCGCTGATGTCGATGGCTCATCTCGAAATGATGCTTCCTCACAAAGACTACCATCTTCTCTACGAGCTCTCAGAATTACTATGGAGGAAAGTGAAAATGAATAGTGAAATGGTAAATTTTTGAGGTTTATATTGGTCTTTTGAGCTATTTAGGAGTTTCGAAACTCCTCTCAAACAACTGAAAATCCATTTCTATTGTCTTTTCGAACAATCAGGAACCAAATCGAAGGTGCCTAAGATGTTTTACACCACACAGTGCCATTTTTGTGACAGTTCTAAAAACTGTGGATTTGCTTCATTTGTTCCAAAAAATCTGTCAATATTGCACATGTTATTATAAATCTTGGTCTAACATCATTTTATCAGTTTCATCACTCACATTTTCATGTAATTAACTTGGTACTAGTGTGTTTATTTTTAAACACACCATCTTTTTCCACTTCTTTTGCTCCATTCTTTCTTGCCCTAACCGCTTCCTGCAAGTGATACGTTCTTTCAACTAAGAGATTTTATTCTTTTCCTTCAATTTCTCTCCTGAGGGGGCATGATCACACTATCATCAATTCAAATTTTTGCTTAAAACAACATTAAAATGACTTCATTATCAAACAAACTAGGGGCATGACAGTTTCCTTGACTAAGTCAGAACTATTGGATAGAAATCTTTGGTTCTCGTGAGCTAGATATCTTGTGTTTCCTCATTTTAAAAGATTCTTATTAAGCTCATGGCAACTTCTTACTAAATTTTGGATGACAACCAAGTTCGGAATCAGTATTATCAATCTTTGGACGACAACCAAGTTTAGAATTGGTATCTTTAAAAATCTTTTATTGACCTTGTATGACAACCAAGTTTAAGGTCAATTCTATCAGTTTAGTTCGATCAAGTGTAAGACTTCTCTCATCAACATTTCATTCGACAACTAAGAACAGGATTCTCAATCTTTCTGAAGTCAAAATCAAAAACTTTCTTTGAATCAATGCGCTGCTCGCACATAAATTCAAAGAAGGGAAAATGTAACCACCTAGATTTGGTCTTCTCTAACCATAGACCCTATTTTCCCTTAGTGTGATCATACCCCTAATTATGTCATGACAATGTTACTTTGGCATAATTTATTTTAAGTCAAATTTAATGTCCTAGGTGATTTTTATCACTAAATTATATTAACTATTAAAACCATATAATATCAAATTCAAATATGGCTATAGTATTTAATTATAAAGGAATTAAATAAACCCCTAAATCAATTGTCCACTTGCAAATAACCCATTCCCCTAGCCTATTTAATTTAATTAAAATGGCTATAGTCCCCTTAATTATTAAAAAACAATAAAATGCTTAAATAATTAATATCCCATTTTTGAATGAATTAAATAAGTTTAATTCATTTCATTTATATTCCCCTAAATCCCAACCTTACCTATCTCAACCACTTCTACCTTGGGTTCTAACCCATCTCAACCTATTCCCCCCATGCTAATCTAATCCTAATTCTAATTCTATTCTAAACCCCCGCCTAATGTTGTCACATTCCATTAAGGAATGATTAACAACTCAACACACTTGAGAAAGTCAACTTTCTCAAGCATGACTTCTCTAAAGGACCAACTTGCCAAGTTGAGCCTTACTCCCTCCCATGCCTCTTAAATGAATTTCATTAATGACTCATTAATGGATATTCCCTCTT
>MU226822.1:105661-118643 GCA_018584345.1 Thuja plicata
TCTCTCTCTCCCATTCCTCTATAAATTGAAGGGATTTGGAGCTCATAAAGAGCCTCAATTTTTGAATAGTAGTGTTGTTATGCCAAGATTTTGAAGGAATCTCAAAGCATTGTTATGCTACCCATTCCTTCATAGCTTCATACACACTCCATAGTTACTTTCTTACATGGTTATAATGCTCATTTTTAGACTAATATGAATGCTTAAGTAATCAAACAAGTTGTTTTAAACTCGAATCTTTCATGCTAGGTTGTTTATGTCACTAGTATTAGCATAATTTGAGGGATGTTATGTTATTTGCTACACTCATCCTAGTTAGAAAGAAATAGGTTGATGTTAGGGTTTTATATGCTCATTAACCCTTGTTTCTCACTAACAGAATGACTTATTGAAGTGTTGTGTCACAAGTAACAGGTGCATAAATATACACACACATTTCTAATGAGCACACTATCATCAATTCAAATTTTTTCTTAAAACAACATTAAAATGACTTCATTATCAAACAAACTAGGGGCATGACAGTTTCCTTGACTAAGTCAAAACTATTGGATAGTAAGATTTGGTTCTCATGAGCTGGATATCTTGTGTTTCCTCATTTTAAAAGATTCTTATTAAGCTACTAGCAGCTTCTTACTAACTTTTGGATGACAACCAAGTTCAGAATCAGTATTATCAATCTTTGGATGACAACCGAGTTCAGAATTGGTATCTTTATAAATATTTTATTGACCTTTGTACGACAACCAATTTTAAGGTCAATTGTATCAGTTTAGTTCATTCAAGTGCAAGACTGATCTCATCAACATTTCGTTTGACAACCAAGAACAGGATTCTCAATCTTTCGGAAGTCAAAATCAAAAACTTTCTTTGAATCAATGCGTTGCTCGCACATCAGCTCAAAGAGGGGCAAATGTAACCACCTGGATTTGGTCTGCTCTGACCATAGACCCTATTTTCCTTTAGTGTGATCATACCCCTAATTATGTCATGACAATGTTACTTTGGCATAATTTATTTTAAATCAAATTTAATGTCCTAGGTGATTTTTATCACTGAATTATATTAACTATTATAGCCATATAATATCAAATTCAAACATGGCTATAGTATTTAATTATAAAGGAATTAAATAAACCCCTAAATCAATTGTCCACTTGAAAATAACCCATTCCCCTAGCCTATTTAATTTAATTAAAATGGCTATAGTCCCCTTAATTATTAAAAATCAATAAAATTCTTAAATAATTAATATCCTATTTTTGAATGAATTAAATAAGTTTAATTCATTTCATTTATATTCCCCTAAATCCAAGCCTAACCTATCTCAACCACTTCTACCTTGGGTTCTAACCCATCTCAACCTATTCCCCCCATGCTAATCTAATCCTAATTATAATTCTATCCTAAACCCCCTCCTAATGTTGTCACATTCCATTAAGGAATGATTAACAACTCAACCCACTTGAGAAAGTCAACTTTCTCAAGCATGACTTCTCTAAAGGACCAACTTGCCAAGTTGAGCCTTACTCCCTCCCATGCCTCTTAAATGAATTTCATTAATGACTCATTAATGGATATTCCCTCTTTCCCATCCCTCGTTAATGCCCAAGGCATTAATGGCTCTTACACTTCATTAATGACCTTAGGGACTCCATTAATGAACCTTGTCTCCCCTCTCTCTCTCTCTCCCTTTCCTCTATAAATTGAAGGGATTTGGAGCTCATAAAAAGCCTCAATTTTTGAATAGTAGTGTTTTTATGCCAATATTTTGAAGGAATCTCAAAGCATTTTTATGCTACCCATTCCTTCATAGCTTCATACACACTCCACAGTTTCTTTCTTACATGGTTATAATGCTCATTTTTAGACTAATATGCATGCTTAAGTAATCAAACAAGTTGTTTTAAACTCAAATCTTTCATGCTAGTTTGTTTATGTCAATGGTATTAGCATAATATGAGGGTTTTTATGTTATTTGCTACACTCATCCTAGTTAGAAAGCAATCGGTCAATGTTAGGGTTTTATATGCTCATTAACCCTTGTTTCTCACTAAAAGAATGACTTATTGACGTGTTGTGTCATAGGTAACATGTGCACAAATACACACACACACACACACACACACACACACACCTATCAGCCATGGTACCTATTGTAGCATTTGATTCAGAAATCTCATCAATTGTTTGAGGGGTTAAGATCTTCTTAGCTACTTTAGGCTCATCCTATTTTGAATCTTCAATGTCGGCTTTGGTTCTGATGAGTCTTCTCCTCCTTTTGGAAGGTGTTGGATTATTTGTTTGTTGCTTCCTCTTATAGGTCCTCACTTGACCTTTCTTAAGAAGTGTAGTATCTTTCTTTGCAATTTGGCTCCTTATCCTCTGAGCTTATGTAGTCCTTGGTTTCTTGGTTAAAGGTGGAGGCACATCAGACTCTGTGGATTCAGAATCTGTTGCTTGCTTATCTTCCTCTTCACTGATGGAACCATGTCCCTCGACATCCTCTGTTGGTTCTTTCTCCTCCTCATTTAATGACAACAACTTCTCAAGCTTCTTTACCATCTTGTTTTTCTTTTTGACAATATTCTTTATGACTGGGCCCATTTTTATTTTAGTCTTTGCCTCTTCATATGTTCCAAATATTTGTTGCTTACTGTCAAGTGGTTCATTCAAAAGTGCATCAATTGCATTTGTTGCTTGATCTATGTTTATCTCATAGTCAAGTGGTGGTAACTAGGTTGTCCTTGGTACAACTGGCTTGATATGAGTAAAATATGAATCTACCATAAAGCATATCTCTTCCCTATCCTTTTTAATTAACTGTTCAGGGATCCTTACTCTCTCGATCATCTTTTCCTTGAAATCAATGAAGTATTCACTCATTACTGAATCAAAGTTGTCACCTAGTGACTTGATAAGGTCACTTATTTGTAATGTGACTGGCTTGGTTGTGTCCCACTTCAATTTTCCAATTGAAGGAAAGTATTCTTGAAAATAAAATAATATACACATTATAAGTGAGCCAAACTTACATGTTTTTTTCTTGGTAGACCTAATTGTTGTCATATTTTCATCAAGTTGCTTCAGTAGGATCTCATATAGATCCATTTGTATTCCTTTCATGACAACCTTGTAAGCTGTGCTTACTGCTGTTGATGCTATGTTGTTTAGCCTCCTAGCTTGAAAGATTTTTTACCCTATGACACATGCACCGAACCCTAGTTCCTCGTTGGTGATGGTGTTCACCTTAAGTCCTCTTTTATCCCATATAACGTTGGTGAGTTTCTCAAATTTTGGTTGAGAGGGATGCTTGTGAGCTTTTGGTTTGTCGGTTATAGGGTAACCTATTACAACATGTAATACATCCTTTGTAATCTATTTGGGTTCATCCAACCATAGCTTCTGCTCGTGCATTCTTCTTAGAACTAACTGAATCTAGTCAATTTTGAAAACCCTCAGGAAATATAGGGCATCTTTTATCCCTTTTACTTGCAAGTTCTTGTGTTCTTCCTTTAGGTTCCCTTGATCATCACATAGCTTCTTATAAGCTTGATCTATCTCTAGATCACCAATCTCAGTGATCTTGCAGTGGATAAACGATCTAACATCTTCTATCAAAAAAATCCTAGGTGGAATTTTTGAGAATGCACCAAAATCACTAGGTTGCGAGGCAACCTCTGGACATATCTTATATTTTGGTTCCACACAAGTGCTATTCTTGATTAACTTGATGACATTCTTCTTTTCATTCTTCAATTTGGTTGTTCTTGAAGTCGTTGCCATTGTGTTTCAAATTTAGGGCTTTTACAAAAATAATAACAGAGTTCTCGGTACGCTTGGTACTTACTTCAATCTGTGTAGATTGTGAGTGATCTATTTGGAGTGCGTTGGATCAAGTCAAGGATTCTTTTCTAATTGCTCTCTTTTTTCTCTCTTTTTTCTCTACTCTATTTTCTCAATTCGCTTGTGAATAATGAACTACTTCCATCGAGTATTTATAGACTTTTTCCCTAAGTCTATCATAAATGCTTAACAAATCATCACATCATGAATATGGAGTTCATTGATTAAACTCTCAAACAACATTCTCAGTGTTGACAGGATGCTTGGGATAGCTGTTAAGATTGTTTCTTTCATCGACAAATCTTGGTGTAGTGTCAAGACAACATTGTAACTTTGCTTCCTTACCAACGGGTGTCGGTTTACATTAGCGACTTAGCCTTTTTTATGTGTTGACCGACGATTCTTGGTAAGTGTAGACAACTCATCCTTTTATGTTCACCAATGATTTTTGGTATGTGTTTACTGATGGGGTTGTTTTCTCAGAATTGTAACAAGTAACATAATATGCCTCTTTATTCATGCAAATTTTGACTATCTATCAATTTGTATAATGGAACTGATGCAAAATATGACTTGGTGTAGTGAAGTTCCATACTTACTTGTTCATCTTTTAGGCGGGGTGGTGATGTCACCATATCCATGGGATGAGGTGTCACCGACTACATTTCTTGGTCCAGATTCCTCAATGGTTGAAGCTTTCCTCCACATTTTCTTTCTGATTTTCTTGATGTCTTGAATGGTGTTACCATTTGCAAAAGTGGTGGTTTCTGTTATTCAGTCTTTGTAGTCCTTCTTTAGATGTCTAACCTTATGACAGTATAAACATGTCATTCTAGGGTTGATTTAGCCTCTAGACCTTTTGGTCCATGTTCTCATGTAGTTTTCAACAATGTGACCATATCTACCACATGTTGTGCAGTTTATCCATGTATTATAATCCCAAACATATGAACTACTGACTCTGCTCAATTTATATGCATTTTCTTGATTTTTCAATTTCCCTGCTTCAATTTTCTTCTTCCTGCATTCAAGAGATGTGTGCCCTTGCATTTTTCAGGTGGGACAATACTTGTTCATATAGGTTTCCTTCTTTGGTTCTTTTACCTTTGATTTACACTCATATGCTTTATGTCCTTTCATGCTACAATTATAACATTGTCCTATGAATGTAAATGTGGATTTAGGAATACCTTTTTCTTTTCTCCTACAAACATTTGAGGTGTGGCCTTGCTTTCCATAGTGATTGCATGTCAGATTCCTTGGTCTAGGATTGATGTAGACATCTTTTGGATTAGCTTCATTTGATGACTCTCCATGCTCAATGTACCCTAGTCCAGTGTTGGTGTTGGGTCTTCTTTGCACATTCAAGAATTCATCCATCCTTTTTGTAATTTATTCAGCTCTCTTAATCATGTCATTATCTTGTTTCTAAATTCTAACCTCATGCTTTAGTTTTTCATTCTCTTCTCTTAGTTCACCAATAGTTTGTATTCTTTCAATGAGTTCCATATTCATTCTGTTTTCTTCTTGACTCATAAGAATAATCTGATTTGTAATCTCATGGTGATGCTCTATAAGTCTTTGTATCTCAGAAATTTTTCTTGTAGCTTTTATGTGATATTTCTTCTATCATCAATAGCTAGTATTATTTCTTGTTAATCTTTCCTAGCATTTTTCATGACATCAATCATCCTTACCATCTGTGTCTCTTGACTGATTTGCAAAGATTTGACTTTTCTAACTAGATGTAGATTGATTTTAGTTAGGCTTGTGATGCTTTCTTCTGATGTATTTGATGCTTTTCTTGTATTTGATCCTGAGGACTCAAAGAAATCTGGAATCTCTTCCTCATGATAATCTGTCTCATTATAGTGAGATGTCATATTCTTTCTTTTATCCAACAACTATCTCATGTTGATTTTAGCTTCTTTATACTATTCATAGAACATCTGAATTTCAAGCTTTTTATTCTCAATAATTTTATCAAGTCTGTACTTCTCCATTGTATGACTTTTCTCTTAAGCCTTTAATCTTTCCAAGAAGAGACTCAACTCTAATACTAATTGTTGGGATTAATAGGAAGTAGTACTGAGAGGGGAGGGGTGAATCAATACCTCTAAAACTTTTAACACTTTTCACCTTTCTTCATTAGCAGTCAATCTTTATTGTATTACTGACCAAATATAATGTTCTTTCTTATGCATGTAATATTAATTCATAAAATTAATTATATGTAACATTCATAGAAATATTCATGAAAGTAATAGACACATAACACAAGATATGATATCGTAGAAAACTCCTATTAGGAAGTAAAAACTGCAGTGGGGATGCCACCCACAAAACTTCACTATCTACACATTTGAAGGGAGCCGGTTAAGACTTACAATTTGATAACTTCTGATGATCTACCCTATTAGGATTATTAATGTGGAGACCTGTTAGGATCTAATTTGTTAAGAGCTTTAGAAACACTGATGTAGTGTGCACTCGGTTAAGAGATTTACAATAGGATTGTTGAATCCACCTTCCTTGAAAGGATTTCTTAAGTGTACCACACTTGCTAGAATGTGTACAATATGTATGAACTGACTGTATGCAATCTATAATTTCTGATCATAGATCCATTAAATCTTACAGTATATGAATATCACCTATAGTGATTGATTAATACCTTTTCCTTCTTGTCGGTAGCCTTGGTTCTTGTTCTTGAAAACTGAATTGATCTTTTTCTATGCTTCTACATGAATTCTCTTATCTGAACCTTAGGTTTTATTAGAGGCTACAATCCTCATCAAACAACATGTTCACAATTTATTGAGCATCTATTTATACAAGTTCTTTGACCTATTCTAGAATCACGCATTACAATGTTAACTCTAGATCCAAGGTATACAAATTGACCTTGATCCTTTAGTTTGCATTTTTTAAATCAGCTAGAATGATAAAAAAAATAATAATTACATTGTTTTTCCCTCAAGTAATGGATTAAAAAACAAATCAAGAAGCTAAATATAAAACTTTAGTGATTTATCTGACGTGGAAGTTAGATCCACTTTTTGTGGGATGTAACTGACTTTCGGTATCTAATTGTCGGTGTGAACTGAAAGTTTGTCGGTGTTCCTTCTTTGAATTGTTCATCGAGTTCCCTCAATCTGTCAGGTTCCACTCTTGACTATTTCATTGGGTTGCACTGTTGGTTACTCGTTGGGTTCCTTTGTCTTTTCTATAATCAGTTAACACTAGATAGTGTTGCATCAGGATGCTTTGTACTTAGCAATATTGGTAACCTTGGCGTTAGGTAGTGTTGTTCCCTGTCTGTCAATGTAGTATTATCCAATAGTGTTTATCATGTTTTTTTCTTGCATATACTAATGGAAAAATATAATGTCTTCAAGACATACATGCACACTCCAATATAAAGATAAGAAGGGTTGTCCTAATAGTCCTCCTCGATTAGATCATCATCCTACCAATCTTGACCATAGCAAGAGGGAGGGTAAGATTGAAGAGGTACAACCACCAAAGAAGCTCAAGGAATCTCAGTAGAAGTCAAAGCCAAGGTTGAAGTTGCCTCAAAATTTGCATCTAGTAACCCCCGTGAGGCAGGAGTCAATGATATTGTAAAGATAGCTAACAATGCTAGAATGTCCCCAAGAGGGTCAAAGGTATATATACCTTAAAGGAAGTATAAAAATCAACCATAGGTTGCAAAGAGAAAGATATGCCACTAAACTTTGAAAAATGGGTGATGATAAACTCTAGAGAAGGCGGAGCCTGGTAAGCTACAAACATAGATATAGATAGAGAGGTCACATGAATTTTCTTTTAATGAAAAAATTGAGGAATGAGGCCTTTCTCAAACTTGTACTTAAATGATGGAGGATAATACTTTATATAAAATGTAGTAGGCCTAAGGACCCTAGAAAATATGTGATAGAGATCTAGAGATAGAACAAGAAAAGAAAACATGACTTCATTGGAGACAACCTATGTATGAAACATGTTGATAGGATGGTAAATGACATGTTGTCTTAAAGAAAGGTGATGAGAGGGTGGCTCCAAGGATAGAGAGATGAATACCTATAGTATCTTAGGGAAATACCCATCAATAACTACTTGAGTGACACATAGAAACATAAAAGATGGAGTAGAAGGAGATGCAAATGCAGTAGGAGAAAGAGAAAAATAAATCATAGATGCAAATAGAGAAAATGTGAGAATTGATTAATCACTCTTAAGCCTTTAATGTAGCTTCACATTCTATAATAATCACATACTAATAATTCTTACACTCACATCCAACCTCGTTGTGACATACATGGGGACTAGGAATAGAATCTAGAAAAGATGCAATAACATCCTACTCCATAGGAGAGGCCATATGTGCCATCACTGGCAGAGAAGTAGGTGTACTTGATGGTGTGGGAGGTGATACCAAAGTATAAATTGTAGGCTTAGTCATGAATTCCTTTCCTTTTTTTTCTATAGGAGCACTCAAAGGAATGAGAGTTACCCTTAGAGGCTGAGAAATAGACACCAAAGGATAGGAGAAAACACACAATAACCACTTACCATTACTATACATAGTAGGGAAAGGGATGTATACAAGGATAGGAAAATTTAAAGGAGGAAGAGACTTAGATTTTAGTATTGGAAAAATACACTGATATCAAGCTTGAATATTATTATTGATGGAAACAACACATTATTCATATGGTCACTTATCTTATTTTTTACTTTTTAAAAGTATGGGAAAATAGAGATAGTGTACAAACTACAGTATAAGGATCATTACAGACAGATGACTTTGAGTTTTGAGGTGTGCAACTAGGATAAGATTATATAGGGTATATAGTACCTTATTCCATGATTGCACTAGTTGATTATGTCATATGATCAAATTATGGAGTTTAAAGTGGCATAAATCAATATTCAGTGAAGAACAGTCACAATCAGCCAGTGGATCATAAAGTGATCCTATCAAGTCAATTAATTGATTAGTATATTAGTTTGTTTTCATTGAGCCAACATGGTAGAATATATTTATGAAATCGATTGAGGTTAGCATGAATATTTTCTAATGGATTTGGCTGACACTTCACACAATACATTTTATGTTCTTGAGGCCCACCAGTTGAGATATTGTTTTTGCAATTGGGTATATCTGATCAAATTTTTGAAGTGATTTATGTATGTGATGGTTAGATATGATATGGTTGGATTTTTTACATGTGAATTTCATTTTAGGAATAACATTACACAAGACAACTCAGAAGGGGGGTGAATCAGTCGTGATATAGATTATTAAACTTTAAACTTTATAAATCAAAATTGCAAGGTAGATGATAACATAGTAAATGCCAACATAATAACACAATGCTTGTTGTCGAGGAAACCTTGTTAAAGGTAAAACCCTGGTGGGGATTAGCACCCACAAATAATGTACTGAGAGTATAGTATCCCTGTTAAAAGATTTAGCCTTGTTAGGAGCTTATTACAACACTATAGTACACAGTCCTTGTTAGGAGACAAACCCTATTAGGCATCAAGAAAACTAGTAGGATCACTGCCCAGGCACATTGCACAAAGAAGGTTAAATCCACCCTCAAGGATTAACAATCTGAACAAGTGTATATAGGGATATAGAATCCAGTGAACTGTCTGATAGAAACTGTCTTTACTTGGTCAGTTCCAATGAAGTATTCTTATCACAAACTCTTCTCTACATCCAGCAGAAAACAATCCTCGTAGCTTTCAATTCTCTTCCACTTCCACACACTACTACATCTTTCCAAAATAAAATATCACTCATATATACCCTATTACAATAATTCATTAGGTCATCCAATTAAGCTTTCGTAATACACAAATAATTAATTAGGTCATCCAATTAGGATTTCCCAATATACAAATAATTGTATAACCCATTGCTAAGATACACACAGTACCTATAACAAGTAAATATAATTTACAATCCATCAGTCATACTTCTAGATCTGCAATCCATGCTCATAATTCATATTACATGCTACAATATGTCTTAAGTCGGCCACCAAATAGGTCTCCTTCAGAATATATGCCACAAATGACATCACCAGAATGATCATGTCAATCCAACACAACCCACTATTCCAAAGTATGTCTATAGTCCTCCGGTAAGCTCACATCACCTAAAATATCTTCACCAGTAAGATATACCCTGAAACACAGAGACTTGCTCTGTCAAGCATCATAGTTACAGTCCAAAAACTAGTCTTCACCAAATCAACTGTAACAGCCACAATATGTAACATAAAGCCAAGAAACCTTAGGGATAAGGTTGACACACATCCTTCTTCATATAACCAACTTCAATCATTCTGAAATAGTCATACAGTGTTCGTACACTTCCACCAGTCAAGTAACCAGTCTGTTCTCTCCATAGAAACATATGTTGACATCAGTGACAAAACATGAATATCAACAACATGATCAATACCCAAAATTGATATCATCCAAAAATCTCCCCCTTTTGAATTGATGGAAACATATGGGAAAATCCATCAACTCAAAAATACTTTCTCCTCTCAATACAATCTTCTCAATATCCTCAACACAAATCTCCCAAAATAGTTGGGATTTGCACATATATTCCTTCCCTCTTTGGAAGCAATGGCAAAGGGTGCCACTGCTTTTTAAAATCTTCATGTTCAAAATTTAGGTGCAAGATCACCCAAATGTGCTTTAGTATTTCTTCAATCACTCCCCCTGAGGAGTAGATCCATACATCAAGTCTAGAAAATGATATAGCTCTTAAAGCCACAAGACTAATGCATGCCAGCATCAATAAATTATCACAATGAGGGGCTCTGACCCCAAGCATGCTTCTGAGATAATCAAAAGAATCTTTTGGAAAAAGGTTTTGTAAATATATATGATATTTGTACCTTTGTGCTAATATATTCTAGTTTAATCTCTTTCTTTGCTACCTTCTCCCTCAAGAAATGATACTTAATAGAAATATGTTTAGTCTTTGAATACATTACAGGATTCTTTGACATATTCACTATGCTGATGTTATCACAATGGATAACCAATGGTTCTTCAAAAACTATTCCAATGTCCTTCAACATTTGTTTCATCCAAACAACTTGTGTGCAATTTATTGCAACAACAACATACTCTGATTCAACAGTAGATTGAGAAATATAGTTCTGCTTCTTGCTTAACCAAGAAACCAACCTTTTCCCAAGGAAAAATGCACCACCACTAGTAATATTTTTGTCATCCATATTACTTTCCCAATCAGCATCAGTATAAGCCTATAAAATAAAATTATCTAATTTTTCATACCATAATCCATATTCTTTTGTTCCTTTCAAATATCTAAAAATTCTTTTCACCGCAACAAGATGTGTCTCTTTAGGATCTTCTTGATACCTTGCCACAATACCAACTTCATTGGTAATATCTGGTCTATTGTGAGTTAGATATTGTAGACCACCAATCATAGATCTATACTTTGTCTAAACTATACTTTGAGTCTCATCATTACTAGTCAGTTTGTGTCCAGTCACCATAGGTGTTCCAACAGGTTTACAATCTTCCATTCCAAACTTCTTCAACATTTCCTTAAGATACCTAGTCTGAGATATAAAAATGTCATTCTTACTCTAATTACATTGCAAACCAAGAAAAATTTTAATTTCACCAATCATTGACATCTCAAATGCATTTTCGATTTCTTTAGAGAACTTCTTACTCATCCTATCATTGCCTCCAAAAATGATATCGTCAACAAAAAATTCTATGATTAAGATTCCCTCAACAAGTAATACATTGTCAGTATTAGTCTTTCCATCCAGAGAAATAGATCCAACTCCAATGATACTTTTAGGAGTATTGTCACAAAATCTAACAACACCACCATCATATCTTTTCAAACTCACAAATTTTTTTTTATCTTTAGTCATATAATGTGAACAACCACTGTCTATAACCCATTTAGATTTCTTTTCAATATGAGATACTAAGACTTTTTCCTCATGTATAGGTTCATCATCCTTTATAGCAATAAATCCAATTTCATCATAGTCACCATCATCATCAAAAATACCCTCATTAGCATAATAACATTCCTTGTCTTTAGGATACTTCAATTTGTAAAACTTAGGTTTTTGCTTAGGAACCCTTGTAGGATATCTAGATCCAAAATGACCAATCTTGTTAAATGAAAAACATTTCAAAGGTAATTTTCCTTCAAATTTACTCTTACCTCTCTTCTATTTTCTAGAGATCGATGCTGCCACTTCATCTAGTTTTCTTTCTTCCTCATGTATCTGTTCCCATTCCTCAACATATTCTCCAAGATCTTCTCTTAGGTCATAAATGGTGGTGCTTACAATTCTAGATAAGGTCTTTTTGTTCTTATGCACGGCTGCCTTGAATGTTGACTCAACTTTAGGTAAAGTATCTCACAATTCTGCAGCCTCAAAAGTAATTAGCTTTGCAATCAACATCTCTCTAGTGAATTTCAGTGTCAAAGGTATAATTTCCTCTATAGATTGTACTTTGGTTCTATAAGCAGGTGTCAAAGATCTGAGTATCTTTGCAATCACCTCTTCCTCATTGTAAGTACCTCCAGAGTTTCTAATGCCAGTTTTAGATTTCCAAAAAAATATTAATATTATTTTCCCTCTTATTCCTCTAACTATTTAATTCAATCAATTAAATAGTTTCATTTATCAATAGTTTAAATACTATTCTAATGTATTTCATTTAAATACTTTTGTCTCATGAAATTCCCTTTTTAATAAATTTACATTTATTAAATCCTCCATTTTCCTAATTCTTCTAAACCATAATTTATTCAAATTTGATTTGAATAATACCCTAAAACCCTAGCTAGGAACCTATTAATCCTACCCTAAAGCCTACCCTATTCCTACCCTACTCCCATCACCTCATTTCCTAAGTATACTTCCCCACCTAACTATCCTTTAACCATGCTTAATGGGTGATTACTAACCTTTTTAAGGCTAATGGAATGCTCACCCACATGGAGAAATTCTCTCCAAAATGGGCACCCATTCCTCTTTAATTCCTTCTTACAACTTTGTCTCCCCTTTTGAAATATTGAGCTACTCAATATTAA
>MU226822.1:118693-136600 GCA_018584345.1 Thuja plicata
ATCCAAGCCTCTTCCTCTCTCCAAAAACTCTATAAATAGAGGCCTTCTCCTCTCATATTTTCATCTCTCAATTTTGCATTGTTATCATGTTATTTTGCATTTAGAAGTTCATATCTTTAGATTTTATGTTTTCATATGCTATTAGTTCATGTTTAAATCACTTAGATATTACATGCTAGGTTCTTTTTGGTTAAAATGAATCATGGTTCTCATCTCATAGTGTAGTTCTTGAATCATAACTTTCAATCTTATAGCTTGCATATCAATTTGAGCATCATCTTTTGGGAAGGATTTAAGACTAGTTTTCCATACTAGTTCTTGAATTTCTTCTCATCAATCTTTCATTTTTGCATTGGGATCCATTTTATTTTGTGTGTTTGAGAGATCACACCTACATCCTATCAAGAAGAGAAAATCAAAATGAGTAAAACAGGGTGCATTATTACTTAGTTTTAGCTCAATCTGATGTTATGTTGAGTTCTTTGTTGCTTGCTTGCTTTCTTTTTCATGTGATTTTGAATTGATGTGCTAACCCACTAATGTTTTCATGTTTGAGCTTGCTCCCAACAGATTGAAGAATTCAAAATTTTCCAAGAACATGGATTGGCGTTTGTGTTTCACGTAGAGGAGTCTGCGCAAACGCCAGTTCTCACTAAATTGATGTTTGACGTCTACGTTGAACCAGCATCTGCGACCTGAACTGTCGTTTACCCCTGACATTATTAATTTTTTACTTTCCAAAATTGACTTTTTAGTTTTTGAGATTCACTGTCTTTTTCATGGCTTTTAATGTTTTAGCATTCTATTTTTTATCAGAGAGCCACTTTTACAAAGTGTCATAATGCTAAAAATTCATTAAAAGAGAACAAATCTTGAAAGTTTCTTAAAAACACACTAGCTTTTTAATATTTGGAAAATCTAAAATGGCTAAATTTGATCTGATTAAAGACTAGAAAGGAGAAAAATCAACTTTTTTTGCTGCCTCTTGCTGTCTTTTTGTGCTTCCAGGTACAACAACATCTGTGTAAATGTTGGTTCATGAACCAGGATCTGAGATTCACAAACCGACATCTTCACATGACCGACGTCTGCACTCTACAAATGAGTGTCTCCAACTGGTATATCCACTCTCTAGTTTTTCTATGTTTTTAGCCTATTTTCTACTTTCTGTCATTTTTAGGCAAAAACCAGAATTAGGGTCTACGCCCTAAATCGGCGTCTGTGCTCTGTCAAAATTGGATTTATCATGTACTAACAATTGTTAAGTGGTTTTTGTGTTTTTAATGCTTGTCAAAGGCTAAAATTGAAATTACTAATCAATTGTTTTGTAGCACCGCTTTTCAAAGACGCAATCTTAAGACTACTCACATTTGTATTACAGGTTACCCCAGATCTACATCGACCAAACGATCATGTTTGTGTTAATATTTTTTTAGGAACCTAGAGTAATTAGTTAGATTTTCTTGTCTAATTCTAAGTGAGTGTTAGGGGATTATGCTCTCTTCCCTTTTGAGAAGATAAAAAACCTATACACACTTACTTAGTGTTAAACAATCAAATCTTTTGGGAAAGAAAAAACTTGTCTTGCGTGCTTGTGGAGAAAATGATACTAGATAGGAGAGTATTCTCTTTTCCCCTTGTGGGAAAATTAGAAATCCAGACTCCTTTTTGTCACCAATCCAAGTTACTATGAATCCTTTAGATGGGCCTGCCGGTTGAGGAAAAAATCTCCCGAGAATGACCCACGTGAGAACGAGGTGTAAGCCACACCACTCTAACTCACATTAAACAAATTTACTCCTTGGGGTCAAAGCCTTAGGAGTCGGTTGTCATTTGAGCTTATACTCGGCTCTCATCTAACTTAAGTGCGGCCTCGTGGTCTCAATCACATTTATGTGACCACTTCTATCAAGATGCTCTATGGGGCTATACGCCTAAATCATGCTTGCATGAACATAGAGGATACAATCAAACAAAAAATCACACTAAACACTCTAGTCTTAGAAGCTACCCAGAACACCCTCGAAAGGTGATAATGCTTGTGCAAGGAAGATAGTAACTTCCCCAAGATCACTCATACATTTCTGCCACCCTGAGTGTTTGGAATCAGATAATATGGCATCATGACTAGAGCCATTGAATGCTTGGTGATGGCCATATTATGATTAGCTCTTGTGTGTGTACCTAAGCTTACGAGCAAGTATTTTCATTCTATGCCAATTCCTTAGGTAGATTTTGTGCTTGAAGTGCTTGAAGAACATTGACAAATCCAAAACATAGACAGAATATCCAACATTCAAATTTGTCACATGCTTGTGTCCTTCAAGGTTTCTTTGTCCCTTGTCAGATTGTTTTTAGACACATGCTTGTTATTTTTTGGTTTGATTATGTTGAAATTGGTTCTTTCCATGGAACAAATCTATTGAAAAATTAGAACAAGATCAAGCTTTTGCCAAATTATTAAGACAATGTCCTTTTGCAAAAAAATTGGTCTTTTATGAGATATGTCCTAAAAATCTCCAACTATTCATCCAAGATTAGATCTACTTATAGAACATGACCAATTCCAAAAAGCATAATAAGGTGAAAACTCCGTTACCACCCGTGCAAAGAGAATAGAAAAAAACAACCCGAGAAGCTACCAAATACCAACACATCATCGATTTCATCAAACAAGAGATCCATAAACGAGAAGAATTAGACAAAGTGATCTACAATAACAAGGTTTCTCGTTTCATGGGAAAATATCATCTAAACTCTACTTTTGTTGGATTTGAACAATATGACTAGTCGGTTTACCACAACAAACAAAAGTTCCTCCTCTTCTTAAGCTCACTTAGCTTGCATTTTAGGACCTCCCTTAGGTTGTCATCTTGAGGAACACATAACACACTCATCCTACCATGATCTTCCATTAATCAAATCAATCCTAATCAGCCTAGCATCATCCTAGTCATCATCCAAAGCATCCTTGATCACACCCCTCACTTGGTATTGCATACCCTTTTGAGTTGCTAAAAAACCTACATCTTAATCAAATCCCATCTTTGCATGTCCTTAAACTAAGCATTGTTTTAGGATAATCCCCTTTATCTTTTGAAACCTCATCACCTTGATCAAAAGGTTGGTTCACAGTAGCAAAGAATCTCATCCATCAAAGACCACAAGTCTGTCTTAGGTAGATAATCATATCCACTTGATCCTACACTAGGGAAAGCAACCCTTGATCCTTGCATACATCAAGTCATCCTTAATCCATAGAAGCACATCCATCATCTTAAACACATCCTAATCCTAGCATCATCATCCTTAGTTTCCTAGGTGCATCCTTGCATACATCTTGCATCTCATATTCCTTTAGGATAGTCATTTCATGCCACCTATCACACGAGCCACTAAGAAGAGGAAGAACATGGATCCTAATCTTGTCGCTAGCTCATCTAATCCTACAACCGACAACACCAATGCCATGGTTACTTATGTGCCTCAGCCCAACGATCAAATTGAACATATTTGGGTAGACACTAATGAAACTCCCACTCTGAGTACCATGGAAACATTTATCAACCATCCAGCACATGTCCACATGGTAAATGCCATGAGTGGATGCAACAAAAACCAGGTACTCTTGGACATCCAACAAAAAGAACTTCAACTCCCGCCTTGGATTATACCTACACTTGTCACACAACCTATGGCACTTCCAGGGGGATGTCCTTATCCCACTAGAAATGAAGTTTTTGATCCACTTCAATGAGTCGTACAAGTGGGAACTCTCCTCACACAAGTAGTTCATCCATCCATTCCACCCCCCATCATGCACACAACACCCTCATCTACCTCAGGAGCCTCACCTCCTAATGCCACATCAGCAGCACAAAAAATACCCCTATCACTATGCAGGCACCTCCACAAGCCACAATCGCTCCTCTTTCGCAATACATCCCAACATTCATTGCAAAATTTCCACCACCACCAGTTAGCACACAACAAACCACCATTCCACCCGTTCCCACTCAAAGTGTAACAACCAATTCATAGCATCAAAGAACCCAAGTCTCCATGCCTATTCTGCCTTTTTTCACCATAGGCATGCCACCTACCAACGCATATAACCAACCCTTATTTCCACAAGGTCCACTTTTCTCACTCCACCAGCAACACAATCACAACAAATGCCAGTATTTTTACCTCAAACATTGTTCAACCCAAATCCCCCAATACTGCAACCATCCACAAACCCCTTCATTGTACCCCAGATTCACATCCCACCTATCCAAAAACAACAACAACAACCTATCCAACAATAACAACAACAACCTATCCAACAACAACAACAACAACAACAGCAACCTAATCAGCAACAACAATCCATTTAGCAACCATCCCAGCAACAATAATTACAGCAGCAAATCACCAACCCATTCACATCCCAAGCACAACAACAACCAATCAACCCCTTCGCAGTTGCACAACCCACTATCCAAAATACACAGTAGCTGCAACCACAAATGCAGGGGGAAAATCCCCTCATGGCACAACCACTGCAATAGTTTGCTAATCCTTTTATCCAACCTGTGCAACAACAACAAACTCATTCTTCCAATTACATAGCCATGCCATCTTCCACTGCATCACAAATAGTTCCATCTCCACAACAAGTTCTCACTGGGGGTATTCCACCACAAAACACCTATCCTCCATCTCATACAGGTGCGCAACAAGCTCATCCCACCTATCCAACGCCGTAACAAATACAAGCATATTTCCAACAGTTGCAACAATCTTGTCAAGCACCGACACCTCCTCCACTATAATATTTACCTCAACCATAGCTTCCACCACAACAGCCCATATACGTTGACTAGCAACCATCATACCAAACACCACAATATCCCCCATAGAATCCTCCATACTCGCCATTTGATCCATATCAGGTTCAAGGAAACCATGCAATCATGACAAACAATCATCCCCCACAAATTAATCATGAATGGGAGGAAATGAAGAATGCTCTCAAGGAGCTAAAGGCTGGGATAGAGGCTAAAACATTCAAGTTCGAAGAGGTATGTCCTTATCCATTTTATCGATCTATCACTGCCATACCCTTCCCCAAGCATTTTGAGACACCCAAATTTGATAAATATAGGGGGAAGGGAGATCTTATGAGTCATGTGAAAGAATTCTACATGGCCTACCAAGAAGTGGCCTATAGTGATAACTTCCTCATGAGACTATTTCCCAAAAGCTTACAAGGTACCGCTCTTGAATGGTTCTACAAAATCCCTTATGATACAGTCTCTACTTTCACTAAATTATTTGAAAAGTTTGTGGCCCAATACACACATAATATCAAAAATAAACTCTCCCTTCTTGACCTATGCAATTCCAAACAAAAGGGAGTAGAGAGCCTAGCCGATTATCTTCAGCGCTAGCAAGGGCTTACTACAAGGTTGTCTTACCAACCCCTAGAGAAACATCTTATCAAAATATTCATTAACAACCTTCATCCTAAGCTTGCCTATCACATGCACATGAACTATATACAAACTTATCACGACATCAGAATCAAGGGTATGGACCTTGAACGAGGTCTCATAGAAGAAGGTACCATTAAGCACTACAAAGAATCCCAGCCTGACAAACATAACAATGATTGATCATGATACTGGAACACAAAAAAAATGCAGTAATAGATGGAGCCACTGACACCAAACACGTTCAAGTTGTGGTAGCTAGTCCTAATGCACCTACCTAGACTTATTAGCAAGCACCACCAATGTACCCTCAACCTCGTCCCATGTATCAACAACCCAATCCTATGTATTCCCAGCCAACTTACCAACAAAACATGTGCCCTCAAGGTGCGACTATTTATCCCCCTCCAGGGACATCATATCAACACAACTATCAGGGTCCTATGAATCAGACAAATGCTATATTAGTCCCGTAGGGACAACAAAGACCTCACGCTTTGAATACACCACAACGCATGTTTACCCCTTTGGGTGAACCTATAGACGTCATCTTGTGCAAGCTGGCCCAAGCTAACCAAGTCATGTATCCTAAAACGTATCCATTTGATGACTCAACTCCTAAGCCAGCTTGGTATAAAGACAATGAGTACTATGAATACTACTGTGTTAAGGGACACACCACCCTCAAATGCATGAAGTTGAAACACTATATTCAGGATCTCATTGACCGCAAGGAGATTGAAGTGGACTCTCCTGCCCAATCATCACCAAATGTGGGCCTTAAAATTTATCAAAATGAATTCCCTAAACACACTTCAGGTACAGGCCCAGGCAATCCTACCCAGTCCTCTAATCAGGGGAAGGGTAAACAAGTAGAAAAAGTTGACAAAAAAGATTATACCAATGCCTATATCAAGTACGATAATCTCATCGGCTGCATATCCCAAGTCTAGTCCTCCATCAATGTCATCCATGTCAAGGGTGTCGATAACCAATGCGCAATCACCACTCATAGAGGAAAGATAATAGTTGCAGGTGCCATTCCTGCCCCATCTACTGGGACCCAATACAACATTTTGGAACACCTAGGGAATAATTTGCATCCTGGATCTTCTCCGCACTTCAGCCACTTATCAAGAGATCTTTAATAAAGCCTTGCAAGAATCCCATGTTCCTAGCAACATCAACCTCACTGAATTCCAAAACCTTTTCAAACACTTGTCTGCCTCTAGTGGGGTCTCCTTTAAACCAACAGATGTACCCTCAAAAGAAACTGATCATAATATCCCACTCCGTATTGCTGTTATGGTTAAAGATTTTTCCATCAAATGGGTCATGATAGATAATGGATCGGCCCTAAATCTGTGCACTCTAAAATTCATAAAAGAGTTGGGTTGCATTGAAGCTGATATATCAAATGATGTCATCACAATAAAGGCATATGACAATTTGGAGCATACTTCTGAAGGCACCATATAATTGCCCATTCAAGTGGGCCCAATTATCTAGGAGACATTATGTTATGTTGTTGATCTTGACCTTCCCTTCAAAATTCTCCTTAGATGCCCATGGATTCATTCTATGCAAGCCATCCCATCCACCTACCATCAGTGCATCAAATTCCCATATAAGGGCACTGAGATCACCATCCGCACAGATCCCAAGCCCTTCGCATACTGCAATGCGTTGGAAACATCCTTTCCACATTCCAATCACTATCCTGGGATCGATATTGGTACCTCTATCGCCAATTCATCCCGAACCCATTCAGACCTAGAAACAATCCTCTCCTCCACCTTGTCCATAGTTAAGATCAACAACAAAGGTTTTGGTGAGTACACTTTATCTGATGCCTTCGTAGTTGGATCACTACCAATTGATCCTCACACTCAGGGCCACCAACCTGATCTAAGATAGATAGAATCAGAGACAACCAAGGCGCTACAATTTGGTTCTACCACTTTTATATCAAAAGGTACTTTGACTGGCCAGGAAATGACACCAAACATCAACCAATGACTATATAAAGATCCACCACCCAAGGACACAATTCACCTCAATTACTTCAAAGATAAGTACCCCAAAACACACAAACTAGTGACAGAAAAATGGAACTATCAAGGAGGTGGCCTTGGTTATGAAGAGAAAGGAATGAAATATCCTATTATACCTACCAGCCTACAAAAGCACCCAGGCCTTGGCATGGGCTCTAACATGAATGGGGGCACCAATGAAAACATCTTTGCCTCTTGTCCATCCCTGGGCAAAATCGCTGACATCAAAGATATCCCAGAAGAGAAAGTTGTGAGAGCTTATGATGATGTTTTTGACAATGAAACCTTCCTGGGCAATGCTTTCCTGCAAAAAATTTCCATCCTCTTCATTGACCTTCCCCTCCACCATCCTGAACTCATAGACTATGACCAACCAAGTTTTGTACACATTGACGAGTTCCAAAGTGAGGACACGCTCCTAAGCTTTATGGGAGCAATTGAGCAAAGCAATGACTGGGGGAAAGACTCAGCATATGTCTACAAACTGGATCCAAAGGCATACTTTGGGGAAGAGGAGAACTTTAGCCGCAAAAATGAAATAGAAAACAAAAATAAAAAAGAGAAAAATTGATCCCCTAGCGAAAACCCCTCTGGGGCGCTATTTGATCATAAAAAAGTAAAAACAAAGGGTGTATCCCTTGGTAAAAACCTCTTTGAGGCACCAAAGGATGAAGATTCTCCTCTTCCTCTTATCCGAGATTATAGGCCTGAACAGTCATCAATTCTCATTGAAGAAGCAAAACCTATCAACTTGGGTACCAAAGAAAATCCCGCCATCACATACATAGCAGCATCTCTGACTAAAGTAGAAGAAAGTTATCTTGTCACTTTATTAAAGGAATCCATCAACAAGTTTGCATGTTCTTACTCCCACATGATGGGGTTAGATCCCAACTTGGTGTTTCACCATCTAGCAGTGGACCCAAACATCAAACCTATCAAGAAAAAGCTCAGAAAGATGCAACCTAAAGTGGCACTACTTGTCAAAGCAGAGCTATAAAAGTTACTCCAAGCCAAGAACATCCACCCCATTGACTATTCTGATTGGATCTCTAATATGGTGTCCGTCTCTAAGCCTGATAAATCAATCAGGATATGTACAGATTTTAGAGATCTCAATAAGGCATGTCCAAAGGACGATTTCCCCTTGCCAAACATAGACATGATTGTGGATCTCATAGCAGGACATGAGATGTTGTCACTCATAGACAAATTTCTCAGATATAATCAGATCTGCATTGCAAAAGAAGATCAACATAAGACAACATTCACAACCCCTTGGGGCACCTTCTACTATAACATGATGCCTTTTGGCTTAAAGAACACTGGGGCAGCCTATCAAAGAGCCATGACTGTTATTTTTCATGACATGATTCACAAGATCCTTGAGGACTATGTGGACGATATCTTGGCAAAATTAGTAAAAAGGAAAGATCACCTAGATGTTCTGGAATGTGTCTTTGAAAGAATTGGACACTACTGCTTAATGCTCAACCCTAAGAAATGTGTCTTTGGAGTCACATCAGGAAAACTGTTGGGGTTTATTATATCCATACAAGGCATTGAAATAGAGCCAAAGAAAGTACAAGCTATCATAGAGATGCCTCCACCAAAAACACTCTAACAACTATGCAGCCTCCAAGGAAAGTTACAATTTGTGCACCATTTTATCTCTCAACTAGCAGAAAAGTGCCAACCATTCACTCATCTCCTATGAAAAGACAACACATTCAAGTGGGATCCTCAGTGTCAGAAGAGTTTTGAAAAAATCAAAGAATACTTGGCTAATCCACCCATCTTGGTACCACCTATACCTGTTCAACTGCTCATCCTATGTATTTCTGCTACTACCACAACATTGGGGGCACTCCTTGCTCAGTTGGATGATGAAGGTAAAGAAAGAGCTATTTATTACATCAGTCAGACCTTAGTGGGTTATGAGCTCAACTATTCACCTATGGAAAAAAAATGTCTGGCAGTGGTCTTCGCCACTCAAAAAATTTGCCACTATATGCTTAGTCATACAACCAAGCTCATTTCAAAGGTGGATCCTCTCAAGTATCTACTCTCCAAGACTACACTCATAGGTCGAATGGAAAAATGGGTTATGTTTCTAAGTGAGTTTGATATTCAATATGTAGACAGAAAAGCCATTAAAGGGCAAGTCATCGTTGACCAGCTAGCAGAAGAACTATTGGTAGATGCATATCCTTTGGTCATAGAATTTCAAGATGAGCATTTGTACATGATAGAAGAACAACCAACTTGGCAACTCTACTTTGATGGGTCCTACACAGCTCATAGCGTAGGGGCAGGAATACTTTTTGGTCACACCTCAAGGTGACTATATCCCCATGTCATTCAAATTGGGATTTCCTTGCATGAACAATAGTGCAAAGTATGAGGCACTAATCACAAAACTCCACATGGCCATAGAATGGAACATCACAGATATACATGTCTTTTGTGACTCCCAACTCATCATCAAACAAGTCCTAGATGAGTATCATACCAAAGATGACAAATTGACGCCATATAAGTAGATGGTTGACAAACTGAAAAAACACTTTCTCCACTTGCAGATAACACAAGTACCACACTTGTAGAACAAATCTGCTGATGCAATGGCCACAATTGGTTCCCTTTTGGAGATTCCTCATGAATCTACATAATATGAATTCTTAGTTGAGCAACTTCATGCTCCCACTTATGAGAATGATGAATCAAATTGCGTATGTGTCTTGGTTGGTCCCCAGTCCCCATGGTACCACAATATCCAAGCTTACCTATAAAATGGTATCATATCCCCTCATCTCACTACAACCCAATGCCAAAATTTTATTTGCAGAGCATCCCATTACACCCTCGTAGCCAATACCCTTTATCGTTGAGGCTATCACAACATGCTCTCTAGGTGTTTAGATGAAAACAAAGCTGCCTAGGCTTTACAAGAGGTACATGCTAGAATCTGCAGTGCCCACATGAGTGGCATGGTCCTAGCTAAGAAACTTCTACACATAGGGTACTATTGGCCTACAATGGAACATGATGCTTGTGAGTTCATCAAGAAGTGTCTACCTTGTCAACAGCATGCCAATTTGATTCATGCCTTGGCCCAGGACCTCAGACCTATTGCGCCTCCTTGGCCCTTCTCTTGTTGGGGTTTTGACCTCATTGGTAAGATTACTCCCCTCTCATCTGAAGGCCACAAATACATAATCACAGCAACAGAGTATTTTACAAAGTGGGTTGAAGCAATTCCACTCACACTCACTACATATCCAAATTCATCCTCTATCACATTGTTTTCTGCTTCGGCATACCCTCCACCATCTTCACAGATCATGGTACACCATTTGAAAATCAACATGTTAGTGATCTCTGTGATCGCCCCCATATCCATCACTATTTACCCAGTCCATATTTCTTGCAAGGTAATGTCCAAGCTGAGGCAACTAATAAAACCATCCTCAAAATCCTCAAGAAAGTTTTCAATGATACTGGTCATGATTGGCATCTCCAGATCAACCCTTCCCTATGGGCATATCGCACTTCCTATTGTACACCTACTGGCACTACTCCATACTCCCTAGTCTATGGTGTTGAAGTAGTCTTACCAATTGAGGTTGAACTACCCTCCCTCTGAGTATCACTAAGAGGCCTGATTGATGATGAAGATTACCGAGTGGCATGACTGACACAACTTGATCTACTAGATGAAAAGCACCAGCAAACTCATGATCACTTGATTTTTTACCAAAATAGACTCAATTGAAACTATAAAAAGAAGGTCCACCCACACCAGTTTCAAGTAGGGGACCTTGTGCTAAAGGAAAATCAGAAAGTGGGTATAGATCACGAAAAGAAAGGAAAGTTTGAAGTCACCTAGCAAGGCCCATATGTTGTCACTACATGATTCGGTTCTGGGGCATATTAACTCTCCACTCCTGAAGGAGAACCATTGAATGATCCTATCAACATCATTTATCTCAGGTGCTTCTATGCCTGACAGCTGGTTGTTCATTCCATTTATCTTAGAAAATCCATTAAAAAGTATAAAAAGTCCTGAAGAAAGCACAAAAACAATATAAAATAGTCCTTAAAAAAATCTCTAAAAAGTAGAAAAAAATGAAGCTGAAAAAATGGTTGTCCTAGTGAAAACCTAGTAAACAGGCACTTGGACAATATTAAAAAAAATTCAAAAAGATCCAAAGAAATCAAAAAGAAAAATAAAGAGAAAACTTTCGTCCAACAGTGAAAACTTGGCAATCAGGCGCCTTAGACAAGTATGCATGATGAAAACCTGGCAACAAGCATCACACATAATGGACCATTCCATTATCTATCAAAATATTGTCTCCCTCCATCACCAACATCACATCTCTGCTAACCTCAGCATTTCCTGTATTCCCTGGGTGTTTGCATATCATACATACTAGTCTGCAGTGATCTTTCTATCTCGTATCCTGAGATTTTGTACACATAATCTTGTATATTATTGTCCATAAATTGTACTATCCTAAACCCTAAGCTTCATTCCTATATATTCCTCATATTGTGAGTTGCTCCTTGTGTGGAAAATGATACAGTTGTGCTATTAAAATCTTACGTTGGTTCTTCAGTTTGCTTGTAGTGCACATTTGATCAATCAACTTGGTAAGTCCCATCTTTCTGGTAATGAGTCTTGAGGATGTATCCTTCCTCTAGTCAACTTAAATCTAGATCATCATCATCTTTGGGTTCTCATGAGATGTATCTTTCCTCTTGAACTAATCAATCAGCACACACAACTATCACGTGCATCAAGACAAGAAACATGATCCAGTCAAATCTTGACAGTGATCCTTGCACATAATTGTTGTAATTAATTCACGTGTAATCATTCACTCAGTTTGATCCTTGTATATTCATGACATATCCAACCTTCTTGCCATCGCACTAACATCCTGAGTCGTTGTCCTACTAACATTCCCCACCTAATCCTCCATAGTCCACCTTTCTGGTTTGTTAGATGATTGTGACACACCAAAAATATGTGAGTCCCATTGCACCCATTGCATCCATTTTGTCTGTTGCCTTTAGTATCATTATTATATCTATCATTAAGATTAAGTTGCATTATTCATCATTTTAGATTTATTATTCATTATTTTAGATTCATTAGACTCATTAGATTCATCATTAGATTGCATTAGATCCATCATTCAGGTCACATTGTTCATCATGTTAAATCTATTATTAAATTGTATTAATCATCAAGTCAATCATTTACTTGCATAGTTAGCATCATTTTAGAACTTTGCATTATTAATCCATTATTTATCTTGCATTGTTAATCCATTTAGGTTCATTATCTTGCATTGTTAATTCATCTTGCATTATTAAATCCATTTTAGATTCATTTTCTCATCTTGCATTGTAATCCATTTTAGGTTCATTATCTTGCATTGTTCATCCATTTTAGGTTCATCTGGCATTCATTTTCATCTTGCATAGTTCATCCATTTTAGGTTCATCTGGCATTCATTTTCATCTTGCATAGTTCATCTATTTTAGGTTCATCTTGCATTCATCCATTTTTTATCATCTCACATTGTTACAACATTTAGATTCATGTACTGCTTGCATAATCAATTCATTTAGATTCATTTTAGTCTTGCATTGTTAAAACATCATTTAGATTCATCTAGCATTCCTATACATATTCATAAAACATCAACATATATATTGCATACATCATAAAAATACATCACATCCTGCATCCACACACATCAGTACATCATATATATATTTAGCATCATCCATCCTGCATAAGTCATACATCATATATACATAATCATGAAACCATCCTGCATACATAATGTGACATACATATGCATCACATCCTACAAGCATCAAATGTCAATAATCATATAGGCATATGCATCAAAACATCATAAGCATCATAAGAATCCTCATTGATCATATATATATATATATCAAATGTCATCAATAAGAATACATCACGTACACCTTGGTGCCAATATACATGTATATCTCAAAATGCAAAAATATGTGTCACATGATCCTCTGCTGAATCATACTGGTAGCTGTGAGGATCCACCCCCTTTCCTTGGTGGCGGTCGTGGTGGCATGCCCACCGATCCCTGCAATGTCAAAGTCCGCACTATGCTCTGAGAATGAGACCTCTCTGAGTAATCTCATCTCTGTCCCTCGGGAACTAGCTGACGGTATAGTGCTCTATAATGGGATGCCTCCCTGCCTACCCTATTCACATCTCTATGAGATATGAACACCTCGGCCACCACCTACCCAACCCCACCTGCAACAGCTTCCTGTCTGACGATATCACGCTTAGCCCTGTAAGTCTCCGGCCATCACAGTGTTGCATCCCTCTTTGAGGTCAATGCCAAAATCTACTCCGAAGCCTGCTCCATCTGTAGGGTCAGAGTATCCAACTAGCCCATAAGAGTACCTATCTCAGTACATAAATCTCCAGCATTCTATGTTAGATCAACCATGGAAAACTCCCCTACATCAACCCGACCCTGTAGGGTGTCCAGTGCACCCTCTGCCCTATCAGCCTGTGTTGTCTCTGCAATTAGTAGCCCTTGTATTCGGGCAATCTATGTGTGTAGGCTTGTGTCTGACACCACCGCCCTATCTAGTAAACCTCACAATCTCTTGCACTTTGTCTAAAGACTATCTTTCTCTATGATGATAATATCGTAGGTCTCCTATGCTACATATCCTGCGGGTGGCCCCTATGGAACCTATACTTGTGGAGGCACTGGTAGCACCTATACCTATACCTATGAATGCACCTATACCTATCCTAGTGGGGTCCTCTATGGCCCCTGATCCTGCCCATCCCTTGGTGGTGGCCCCTGATCTGGGCCTACCCCTGCTTGTGCCTCTATACGATGTCTCACCCATCTCTACGGCCTCCTCCTCTGACTTGCTGCTGAGGTCTTTGGGGCATCCCTGATATCTGTCCCTTCATCCACATCCATGTCCCCTTGTCGGCTTCTCATGAGTAGCCACCTGGGCTGGGTCCATTAGTCTCAATGGTGTGTTTGCAGCCCACCATGCTGCATACTCCGGGGTCATCCCTACATCTATAATGTCTGGCTGTGCAACAAATTTGATCCATACCATGTCCCTCTAGGATGCCCTCACTATGAGAGAATCTGTGTACCTCCCCCTTGTCCCTACCTCCCTGGTGACATGAGGATGTAAGGCATCCTCTGCCACCACTCCCTGCTGCAGCCCAAACTGTCACATGACCTTGGATGGTCTGTACCTCTCTATATGGTGGATGGTCCTCCCTAGTAGAAAGTAATTGGTCTGAATGTATGATAGGTATAGAAAGTCCTCAAACCCATCCTCCACTCCTGCCATACAGTCCATAGCCCCCCATGGCTCACATAATCAGTATGGGGTCTAGCAGAAAACCTGTACCTCATCTAGAAGTCATCGCCAATAGCCAGTTTGACCAACAGAGGTGTATCTCAAGGGAAGCCTATATCTGCAGGCATAGGGCTCCCCATGCTATTGTGACTCTTGAACTCTCATAGGACAAAACACTGCAATGTGCTCCCAAGCCCAAACTAACATCAAGGTCACTCCGATACCCATGTTGCATGCCTCGTGGTACGCAGCCATGTGTAGATCATGGTATAGTTGTCCTAAGACAACATACCCCCAGCAATAAGAAGTACCCTCCTCTATCATCTGTGCTAGTGCCCATGACCATCCCATGCCAAACCCATGTCCCACCAAATTAGCTAACATGTGTCCCCCAATCAATCCCGCTAGATATAAAGCTATCCGCCGCAATCTCTTGTCAACTATTGGTTGCCAGGGCATCCAGGTCTGGTATGTCAGAATCTGCCTCATCAACCGCCTAAAAGAAATCTCCATATAATGGTCACTATCCTCCAACCGGTACTGAAGAATCGCCCCACAGATAGGTATTCATAGAATCTACCAGACGTCCTCCAAAGTGATGGTCGCCTCTCCAGTAGGCAAGTGAAAGGTGGTGGTGTCACTATGCCACTGCTTGATCAATGCAGTCATCATCTCATTGTACACCCATAGCCTTGGCCAACGGGGCACATAGTCCAACTCAACTACAACTAATAACCCCTAGTCATCCTCTGTAAGTTGTGACTCCAACTCCATGGTAGGAGGTCAATGCTCTCGCGATCCCAAGGGTGGGAAATGCTCCTGCAAATTTTTTAAAAATCCACCATGTCAGTCACCTTTTATTCTAGTCCTAGTCTAAACCCTCCCAAAGTGGGGCATCTTGTCCCTAGGCCTTTTTCTGACCCATCCCCATCCCTCACCGGGTCCCTCTGTTTCCCTCCCTCTCGGCGTTTTCCCTTTTAGATGCAGATGCTAATTCAGCCAGAAATGCTAGTTCATACACCGGCGTCTCTGACATCCTTTCATGCAGACCGTCGTCTTTGAAGATGCGGGTCTGGGCCCGACATCTTTGAAGATGCCGGTCTGGAACTGTCATCTCCGAAGCCACCGATTTGGGGATCGGCTTCTGTGAAGATGTTGATCCAGGGATCAGCTTCCTCACAGATGCCAATTCGAGAACCGGCGTCTCCAGTTCAAAATCCCTTTTTTCGTCATTAATGATCCCTAGACCCCCCCAAAGCAATAAATAACTTCACCAATAATAAATGCGAGGTCTTGGATAGCTCACTCACCGGTATCGGTCGCTCGACAAGCCTCCCATGTGTGTGCACGTGCTCTCCCAGCTGCCCCTTCATCCTCTCATTAGCCATCTTTTCACTCCAAAGCTCTGATTTCACTATTCACTATTCATAAATGACCTTCCTTAAGCCCCCCAGCCCTTCTTATAAGCCCCTGTTTTTCCCAAAAAAATTTCCCACATGTTTTCCTCCCCCCCGTGTCTATTTTTGTATAAATCATCCTGTTGTATAGCTTGAATCTGCATAAAATCCCCCCCCAAAAAAAATTAAAAATCCTAAAAACCCAAAATTTTTTTGCAAAAATCCAAAAATTCCAAAAACATCAAATATTCTCAAAAATCATGCAATAAACACTTTGTTCTTTCCGCATTATTCTAGATCTTAGTTTTCAGCGATGTTTCGACTCATGCGACTGCGATCATGTTTTTCACCAAATCAATTCTGTGACCGATTGTCCTTGCTCCCCATCCTGTCGACAGCTTTTGCCAGCGAATATCTCTTTTATCAAATCAAATCCAATCTCTGCCCGTCAGGATGCATCCTTCCAGCGTCGGCTTATATCCTTCATCACATCAATCCTATTCATGGAAAGAACTTTGGACCGAATGACTGCTTAGTCATGCGACCTTCTTTATTGATTTTATCTTTTTGTGTTAGTTAAAACCTACTCACTACTACCTCGATCTGTTATATCTTGGTGCGTTGTGACTGGTCGCTACTGATACTTGTGTCTTTTGCAGTGCACTTTTGTTTATGTGTATAGTTTATGCAAAGAAATCTTGTCATCTGTGTTTTCTAACACCTGATGCATACCTCCTATTGCAATATCAAAATCAGATGTGCTCTCCATATTTTTCACACAAATGGATCCCAATGTTCATTTAGCCGCATTTACGTTCATTTGCATTTGCATTCTTAGTTGCATTCTTAATTGCATTTCATAAGGCTTCTATTTATTCCCTCCTTCCTTTCATCTCTCCCATTGCATCCTTTTTTGAGAAAATCCCACAACATTGTCCTCATTGTGCTCTTTTCTCGAGGGGGCACAACCCTGTACCGTCATTGCTTCAACACGACTCCTAGAAATCCTCTTCCTCTGGGGCAACTTATTTTCTTGTCTTTGATGCAATGCCACTTGCGACGCCACGTCAAAGAGGGGCAAAATGTAGACGTCCAAAAAAATATCAAGATTATTATTAATATTATTTTCCCTCTTATTCCTCTAACTATTTAATTCAATCAATTAAATAATTTCATTTATCAATAGTTTAAATACTATTCTAATGTATTTCATTTAAATACATTTGTCTCATGAAATTCCCTTTTTAATAAATTTACATTTATTAAATCCTCCATTTTCCTAATTCTTCTAAACCATAATTTATTCAAATTTGATTTGAATAATATCCTAAACCCTAGCTAGGAACCTATTAATCCTACCCTAAAGCCTACCCTATTCCTACCCTACTCCCATCACCTCATTTCCTAAGTATACTTCCCCACCTAATTGTCCTTTAACCATACTTAATGGGTGATTCCTAACCTTTTTAAGGCTAATGGAATGCTCACCCACATGGGGAAATTCTCTCCAAAATGGGCACCCATTCCTCTTTAATTCCTTCTTACAACTTTGTCTCCCCTTTTGAAATA
>MU226822.1:136650-173461 GCA_018584345.1 Thuja plicata
ATCCAAGCCTCTTCCTCTCTCCAAAAACTCTATAAATAGAGGCCTTCTCCTCTCATATTTTCATCTCTCAATTTTGCATTGTTATCATGTTATTTTGCATTTAGAAGTTCATATCTTTAGATTTTATATTTTCATATGCTATTAGTTCATGTTTAAATCACTTAGATATTACATGCTAGGTTATTTTTGGTTAAAATGAATCATGGTTCTCATCTCATAGCATAGTTCTTGAATCATAACTTTCAATCTTATAACTTGCATATCAATTTGAGCATCATCTTTTGGGAAGGATTTAAGACTAGTTTTCCATACTAGTTCTTGAATTTCTTCTCATCAATCTTGCATTTTTGCATTGGGATCCATTTTATTTTGTGTGTTTGAGAGAGCACACCTACATCCTATCAAGAAGAGAAAATAAAAATGAGTAAAATAGGGTGCATTATTACTTATTTTTAGCTCAATCTGATGTTATGTTGAGTTCTTTGTTGCTTGCTTGCTTTTTCATGTGATTTTAAATTGATGTGCTAACCCACTAATGTTTTCATGTTTGAGCTTGCTCCCAATAGATTGAAGAATTCCTTGTACTACACCAGTAACCACTTTAGTAATTCTTTGTCCATATGCCCTAATTTTCTCATCTTCTCTCATCTTCAGTCACTCCATCTTGGTCTTCCATTTCTGTAGCTTTTCATGTTTTATAAATTTGTCTCTTATATATAGTGCTTCCAATCTTGTCTAGAACTTATGTGCAGAATTCAAGTCTTTTGCTTTTGTAAATTCACCTTTAGAAAGTGTGATGATCGATGATTCCCTTGCAACTATATTACATGAAAATAACTTCTTTTCATCTTCAGCATCCTTCCCTAGTACATCCTCAGTTGCTATCTTCTCATTCTTCTTTGTGATTATCTAGTAGTCAAGTCCCAAACATAACAAATGTGTTCTCATCTTGTTCTTCCAACTGTCAAATTTTTAGGATCAAATTTTGGACTATCCTTCCTGTAGTAAGACATCTTCTGGATCACCTCAAGCTATTAAGATTTCTCTCTAAGGACCAGTAGCTATGATACCAATTGTTAGGAATAACAGTCCACAAGACAACTAAGAGGGGGGGGGGGGGTTAATCAATTGTGATACAGATTATTAAAATTTAAACTTTATAAATCAAAATTATAATGTAGATGATAACATAGTAAATGCCAACACAATAACACAATGCTTGTTTTCAAGGAAACCCTGCTAAAGGTAAAACCCCAGTGGGAATTAGAACCCACAAATAATGTACTGACAGTATAGTATCCCTATTAAAAGATTTATCCCTATTAGGAGCTTATTACAACATTATAGTACACAGTCTCTGTTAGGAGACAGACCCTTTTAGGAGTCAAGAAAAGTAGTAGGCTCACTGCCCAGGCACACTTCCCAAAGAAGGTTAAAGCCACCCTCAAGGATTCACAATCCGAACAAGTGTATATAGGAATATACAATCCAGTGAACTATCTGATAGCAACTGTAATTGCTTGGTTAGTTCCAATGAAGTATTCTTATCACAAACTCTGCTCTACATCCAACAGAAAACAAGCCGCATAGCTTTCACTTCTCTTCCACTTCCACACACTACTACATCTTTCCAAAAGAAAAGATCGCTCATATATACCATATTACAATAATTCATTAGGTTGGCTAATTAAGCTTTCCCAGTACACAAATAATTCATTAGGTCGGCCAATTAGGATTTCCCAATATACAAATAATTATATAACCCCTTGCTAAGATACACATGGTACCTATAAAAAGTAAACATCATTTACAATCCATCAGTTATACTTCCAGATCTGTAATCCATGCTCACAATTCATATTACACGCTACATGTCTGAATTCAGCCACCAAATAGGTCTCCTTCAGAATACATGCCACAACTGATGTCACCAGAATGCTCATGTCAAATGAACACAACCCAATATCCCAAAGTATGTCTATAGTCCTCCAGTAATCTTGCATCATCTGAAATATATTCACTAGTAAGATATACTCAAAACATAGAGAATTTCTCTGTCAAGCATCACAGTTACAGTCCAGAAACCAGTCTTCACCAAATCAACTGTAATAGCCACAATATATAACATAAATCCAAGAGACCTTAGGAATAAGGTCATCACACATCCTTCTTCATATAACCAACTTTGATCATTATGAAACAACTGGAAAATGTCCATACACTTCTACCAGTCATGTAACTAGTCTGTTCTCTCCACAGAAACATATGTTGACATCAGTGACAAAACATGAATATCAATAATATGATCAGCACCCAAAACTGATATCATCCAACATTTGATGTGAGCAGAGGAGAGATTGCAGATTAAGTAAAAAAAATTTTTGCGCTTACATGGAACTGTATAGGCATATGTGATGCTAACTTTCAGTTCACTATTTTGGATTGTAGTCCAATGCTTATTATAAAGCAGTGTTCTTTCCTAAGGTTTGTAGCCCTCTTTTGTATATGAGCAGTGAGCTCTAGACTGTAAGATTGAATGCATGTGCATTCTACTCTTATTGTACTCAAACCTTTAATAAGTTTATTACTATCGCAAAGTAATCATTTATGGGTACCATCCCCACCATGGCTTTTCCCTTAACCAAGTTTCCATGCAAAAATCATGGTGTTATGATTTTATGGTTGTTTGTTTTATGTTTTAGTTGTTTTCTTTTCATTGTATTTGGTTTATGGTTAAATTAGATAATAATTTTAAAAGTTTCATAACACTGATTCACCCCCCTCGCCCTCTCAGTGTTCCTCAATACTAACAATTGGTATCAGATCTTTGTGCCTTAGAGGGAGTCTAACAGCTTGAGGAAGATCTTGATTGTTGATTCAATAGTTTCTAGGAGTGTTCAAAGGCAACTCTTGGGTGTGCTTAAACATATTGACAAATCAAATTCTCATAACCTTGAATTGGAAAAGAGACTCAAGGATGTTGATAACTTCATTGAGAATTGAAGGAACAATTGAAAACATCCAGAGATAAGAGGAAAGATCATGTTGAGTAGTTGAAGCAGAAAGGAAGCACTGCTGATTCACAAGCCTTAAAGGAGAAATCTGATGAATGTGAACAACTTGTAAAAGAAAAAGATAATTTGAAACATGAGATGGAGGCTATGGTTATGAAGATGACTAAGGAGATTGAAGAAAGGAAAAAAGAATGAAAAACATCTTGAGAAATCCTTGAAGGAAAAGTCTGATGAATGTCATAAACTAAATTGTGAGATTAGACAATTGCAGGTTGATCTTGATGAATCCATAAATAATGCAAAATATCTTGAAAGGTTAATGAAATAAATAGGAGTGATATTTCTACAGCTAATGATTCAAATAAAAATTCAAATCTAGTTCAGAAAATCTTGATGAACAAATTGAGAGTCAAATGTTGAAAGGAGATACATAAGGACTTGGTTTTGAAAATGGAGAAAGCTCTGGATTTGGTCAAAAAAACACCTTATCAAACAATCTGATGGAGAAACCTAAGAGCTTATCTATGAGTGAACCTAATGCACATAAATTCAATGGCAGATGCTTTTCATGCAAAAAAAATTGGTTATAGGGTGAATCAATATACAAGAAAACCTAATGCACCATCCTTTTTAGGATATTGTTTCACTTGTTACAATTATGGACATAAATCAAATGAGTGCAAAGCCAAATTGAAAAATTGTGCAAATAAAAGGATTATTACATGTTACAAATGCAACAATTTTGGTCACATAGCGAAGCAATGCAGATTGCAGATAAATCAAGCGAGCACAAGGTATAGGAATTCAAATGTGATATGTTTCAAATGCAACAATCCTATTCATATTGCTAAGTATTGTAGATTCAAAAATGCTAATATGACTATGATAGGTTTAGTTGGAAGAAACAATGTGCCAAATAATGACAAAGAAAAAAAGATTGATGTTGAAGAAGTCAGGAAGAAGATGAGAGAGACATGGGTACCTAAGAGAAATTTAGAAGGTAATGGAGGGTCTGCACATGCCTCTAGTGTGGAAAATTCATCTGGAAACTAAATTAGGTCAATGACCTAAGGGGGAGTTTTCATAAAAAAATCTTACCTTACCCCTAAATCGGAATGATCGATGGAAATGATAGATGTAGTCAGATGCTGAATGGAATCTAGATCACAATGAAATAATTATTGAAGGATTATGAATAGGTTTGATGGATCACATATGGATTATTGTGTCTCAGTTCAAATGCAGCTTTTTGAGCTAAGAGTTTGGTGCATTAAATGCAATTACTTTTTGATCTTGCAAATTTTAAAAGGGCAATCTAAGACTTCATTTATCACGTTAACATCTAGAGAATGAGATTGTAGAGAGATTTGAGGTGATTTGAAATAATTTTCAAAGATCAAACCACAAGCCCTTGCAATCGACATAAAAAGTTATTTATCATCCCGTGACTCCGTATTTTGGTTCTGAGATTACGGATACACCTTTGATAGTCAATGTGGAGGATCGACCTAGACCAAAATTCAAGAAACACCCTTCTAAGTCTATGGGAAATGATCCTAAAGGTGTATTTTCTATTTTTGCACATGGATTAATACATTTCAAAGACATTAGGGAATATATCCACTGTAACATTGAAGAATTAGGGAAAGATTCAATAAAACCAAATGTACAAGTCATTATGTGTAGATGGTAAACTGAAAGAAGAGTTCAAAATCTTAGAAACTATGAAGATAGCTTAGGTCATGAAATTTCACATCTTTGAAGAGACCAATTGGATTAGATACATTTTGAGCCATATACATGATCAGTTTATGTGGCTAGACAAGCCGTACAAAATTACCAAGGAAGTGTTAGAGGTAGTCACGGGTTTTAATGCATATGGAGATGTTCCAGCTTTAAGAACCATTAAGAAAGATATTGTTACTCAATTGAATGAATCTCAGTGGGATAAGTGTGCCATGATAGTAAAAAACATTAAGAAACCAAATATTAAGTTCACATCTATGATATTGAGATACATGGTATACCATTCTAGCAAGGAAAACTCAATTTCAAGCATAGTAATCCATACTGCCTATAGGATTGTGAAGGAGAATGCAGACTATGACATTTATGAGTCATTGAGAGTGCAAATCTTAGAGAATTTGGCCAAGATAAAGAAATGTAAGAAGAATATTTTCAAGTATGGGTCACTGATTCTTTGTACATTTTCTTCTATTTGATGAACTATTTTCCTGGAATCGGTAATATTACATGGAAGAAAGACATTCCAGTTGCAATTTAGATTAGTTACTACTATCGCATGCTTGAAATATTATCTAGGAGAAGTACTCTATGAGGATACTTTAAAGCCTTTGAGGAGGAAATATAGACAAGACACGGGATTCCTAGAGAGATTCTAGAAAAATATGAAGACACTATTTGTTTCAAGGTAGAAATTGATGAATTGTTTATGGAGTAGATGATTATGAGCGGCAGATTCAGTCTCTAGACTAGATTTCATCTTTTGATTTTCTAATGGAACATGATAGTCTGTGTGCACATATGGCTATTGGTGTTGCTAGGTGGAATAAGGAGCTTTTGATCTTGAAGGAAAGGTATAAGAAATTTTTTACCATTAAGTCTTCTATATTTATTTGAAGTTTATATGTTTTATTTTTTATCCCTTTTCCATTATGGAAAAAAAGGGGCAGAGAAAGAAGAGGAAGTCAAAACATTAGTGAATTATCTACTCAGGGGGATTTTTTGGTTTCGGAGCTTTTGGTTTTATGTTTTTTTTTTCTATCAATTCCAAAGGGGGAAATTGTTAGACATATTGAGATGTTACTAGCATTGTTTTTATTGATGTAAATACCTTCTTACTGACTACTTGGCTATATTGGTTAGTTAATTGGCGATATCAGTATCAATTTGACATACATTGGATAGTTGAGGTTATCAGTATTCGTGGTTATGTAGAACAAGTTCAGTATGTACAATTTTGGTGTTCGGTATCAAGTGTACTTGGTTCTACTTAAGAATTATATTTTTTGGTATACTTTTATACTTTAGGTGTTTGGAGTTACATGGTTTTATCTATCTGTATTTGTCGACTACCATGCTTACAGTGTTTTTTAGGTGTTTCTGATATCTAGAATTTCTTGTAGTTCATTAGGAGCTTTTGGTAATGTGATAATATCATATTATAGACAAGCTTTATCAATTCTCATCTATCAGTTGTTCATAAGTTTTTTTGAACCAGACATGTGTTAGAATGTGAATTTGATGCTATTCATAGTGTTGTCATTAACATCAACACATCCTATGCATATTCATGTTTTGATTGTATTGGTTGATATGTATAGATATCTTTGGTGTATCAGTAGAGTTCACCGAAGGATGTGTCTTAGATATTTATCCTTATCTTTTTCAGTGGTGGTCCTATTCTTTGTGCAACATATGGTGGATTTTTTATTTGGGTTCAGTCCTATTTGGAGCATGTCCATTCATGTTTTAGTTCTAGTAGCTATTATGTAACATGTTCTTCATATCCATTGGTATCAAAGGCTTTGGAGATGGTGTAGCATGTAATTTTACATGAGACATGTTCTACTAATCAACGTGATCTACACTTAATTCCTTTACACCACGGGAATGTCTTGGTGTGCCCTATTTCAATTTTTTTGGCCAACGTGGTTGATGCAATCAAGAAGTATAAGAAGAGCAATGATTTCATTTGTTTGTGTGGCATGTGTGATTCTTGTATGCCAAGTGATTGTGAATTCATTTAAAAAATATTTGTGTGTTCGTGATCATGTGTGTTGATGCAATTGGTAGTGGATCGATTTATAATTTTTTATTGTAGTGTGTTGATCTTGGTGGTGGATTCAATCTCTTTTCATATATTCTGGAAGTGAGCCTATTTATATTGGTAGTTACTCATATTCATTTGTAAGGGTAGTTAGCCTGACTGCTAGTGAGCCAACCTACAGTGAGCACAACCAACAGTGAGCCTTTATAAAAATCACCTTAACCAATGTTTCATTTCATGAGAATTAGCTTCTCCATGGTTTTTCCTTGTTTGGGTTTCCATGTAAATCTTGGTGTTCTTTGTGCCGATGTTTCTTTGTTTTCATGTTCATATATGTTATGAATGCTTAATGTGGTTAACTAATAGATCATAAGTTGATGTTGTTGTTGTTTATGAGTTTACCAACTAAGTAAAAGTTATGAACCAAGAGTTACTTTAAGAGAGTGGAGAATGCAGTTAATGAAGTTAAGAACCAAGGAGGCACTACTGCAAATGAAGATTTTATGAAAAAGATATGGATGACATTACCAGAAAATTACAATGATAAGGTCTAAGCTATAGAGGAGGTGTAAGACCCGAAGAAGTTTACTAAAGAACAATCATTTGGTACTTAGACTGCATTTGAGATGAGGAAGTTTGGAAGAGAGAAGAGAATATATTAGACAAAATTCAAAGCAACTAAATAAGAAGAAGGTCTAGATGGTGATGATAATGAAGAAGAGTTTGAAGAAAAAATTGCAAGAAGACTGAAGAAAGGTACCGACAAGTACAAAGGTATGTTACCCATGAAATGTTTTATATGTGGTAAGATTGGTCATTTGGCTATTAGATGTCTAGAGAAGGGTCCTAGATAGAAGTTTAAAAAATTTAATAAGAAGGCTTATTATGTGAATGAAGAGGCTAGTATTTTAGATGATGAGTCAAAAGTAGAAGAATTTTTGTTTTATGTTGAAGAAGATAAGAAACCAAAAATTGATATCTCTAACATTTTTGTTGAAGTTGATGATGATGTTGAAACTGATTGTATGTTAAAAGAAACAAAAATGAATGGTTGATTTGTAGTGGTTGTTCTCATCACATCACTGGAGATAAGAATAAATTTATTTCACTTACAAAATATGATGGTGGTCCTGTTAGGTTTGGTGATGACAAGTCTGCTTATATTGTTGGTAGAGGGTCTATTACTTTTGATGGAATGAATAATGTTGACAATGTCTATTATGTGAAGGGTTTATATCACAATCTCTTGAGTTTTGGACATGTGTGTGAGAATGGATATGATGTTGTTTTCAAGAATAAAAGATGTGAAATCCATATGAGATCTGGAGATGTGATTGCAATTGGAAAATGGATAGGAAGGAATATATACCATCTCAAATTAAGAGCTTCAAAAGGATGTTTTTTATGATAATCCTTAAAGGATCCAAAGTTGTCATTAGTATTCAAACAGATAGTTTTGGTCGGTCGGTCAACATTCATCGAGCAACAACATTCACTGAGCGACAATGATTCACCAAGCAACAGTGATCACCAAGTGTAGTGTTCACCGAGCATAGTGGTCACCGAAACATTCTGAATACCGAGCAAAGTATATCAACCGAGAAGAGACATCACCGAGCACCAGTCTAACCAAGAGACAATTTTAACACCAAGAAAAGAAAATCTGAACTACACGTCAGCTAAAACACTTTAGTCTTTAAAATAGATTGTTTCTTAGCTGGACAACCGTTTCTTATGGATCAAGAAAAGTGTAAATGATGGATTTAATTAGTTTAGCTCATTGTATTCATGCAAACTAGGAGATCAAGATCAAGTTGTAAACCTTTGATCATAGAGTTATTCAAGAAAAGTGTGAGACCTAATTAGGTCAAAACATTGTATATGTAGATGTATAATCAATCAAGAATATGATGATTGTAGCCGCACAAGGATATCTATGGATCAGAAAAAAGTTTTCATGCAGAAGGATAGATAAAGAAGAATTCAGTTATGAAGAACTAAATTCAAGGCTACCGAGAAGAACAAAGGTATTATTCATCACAATAGGTGATAAACAATTCATGAACTTAATGGATTTGTAATCAATAATTCAAGATTGCAAGCTATAATGTCATCTATATTTTTTTCTACTCTATAACAATTGTAGCAAATAGAAAAAAACCTTCAAGAAGGTGGACTTAACAGTATTTATGTAAATCTCATAACTGTATGCACACATACATTTTATTGCTGAAATCTCGTAACTGAGCAGACTTAACAAGTCTGACATGTTACTCCTAACAGGGTAAGATCATCAGAAGTGATCACAACTTGTAGCCCTAATAGGCACCTTCCATTCTACAGATAGTGAAGCTTTGTGGGTTTCATCACCACCACAATTTTAACCTTTTAACAAGGGTTTTTGCATTACCAAATACTTGTGTCACGTGTTAATGCATTTCATGAATGTTTCAATGTTTGTTTTCATACATTTACATTTAATCTATGATATTGCATGCATGAAGTAAAAAAGAAACAATGGTCGGTTATGCAAGAAATGGTTACTAAGGTTAATTGATAAAAATATTTAAGGGAATTGATTCACCCCTCCCCTCTCAGTACACACCCTTCCATTATTCTAATAATTGGTATCAGAGCTAGATCTCTTATTTTGGAAAAGTTTAATCACTTGAGAGAAAAGATCATACAATGGAAAGGTATAAGCTTGATAAAAATATTGATACATTTATTTTCTTTGAGAAATACAAAGAGGAAAGAATCAAAATGAAAGAGTTTCTGGTTGAAATAAAAGTCATGGAATCTCGCTACAATGAAATAGACTATCATGAAGAAGAGATACCTGACCTATTTGATTCATTTGGATCTAGATCTGGTAATACATCTGACACATCTGAAGCAAGCATTACAAATCTAAATGAAATCAATCAACATATGACTGGACAAGTAAAAGTACTACATATCGGTCAAGAGACACAGATGGTAAGAATGACTGATGTTATGAATAATGCAAGACAAGCTAAATAAGAAATGACTTTAGCTATTGATGACAGGAGAAAAATTACTGAAAAATTACAAGAGAAAGAATCTGAGATATAGAGACTTACTGAACATCACATTGAGATCACCAATCAAATAATTCTTATGATTCATGAGGCCAACCGAGTGAACATAGAACTTAATGGAAAATTGGAAGTTATTGGTGAAATAAAAGATGAAAATGAGAAACTGAAGCATGAAGCAAATATTCAACAACAACATAATGACATGATCAAGAAAGATGAACATAGTACAAAAAGAATGGATGAAGTTTTGAATGAACAAAGAAGACTCAACAACAATATGGGTTTAGGGTATATCAAGCATGGAGAGTCATCAAACAAAGTTGATCAAAGGAATATCTACTCAAATACAAGACCAAAGAAGCATTGATGTAATCACTATGGAAAACCAGGCCACACATCAAATGTTTGCAAGAGCAAGGAAAAAGGTATTCCTAAAAGTACTTCTACATTCATAGGGAATTATTATAACTCTAACAAGCATGGATAAAAAGCACATGAATGCAGATCTAAGATGAACAAATGAAAGAAGAAATATTACATGGAAAAACATTGTTCTACTTGCAACATGCATGGACACACATTTCATAAATGCAGAAAAAGGATAAAGCAAGTCTGGAAATCTAAAGAACAAGAAAATGCATATCATCCAAGAAGAGTTGGTAATACATATGTTTGGGATTACAAAACTTGGGTAAATTTTACACCATGTGGTAGATATGGACACATAGTTGTTAACTGTATGAGGAAATGGATAAGAAGATCTAGAAACTAGACTTACCCTAGAATGACATGCTTACACTATCATAAGGTCAGTCACTTAAGCAAGGACTGCAGAGACTGAGTGACAGAGACAAGCACTTTTGCAAATGGAAATACAATTGAAGGTATCAGGAGAATGAGAAACCAAATGTGGAGGAGAGCTTCAAACAATGAAAATGCTGGACCAAGAACTACAGTTGGTGAAACCTCATCTAATGGATTAGGTGATTCCATCACCCTCACCTAAGAAATATAAGTAAGTATGGAACTGCACTCTACAAAGTTGTATTTTACATTAGTTCCTATATTCATTGAGAATATGCCAAATTAGCATGAATGAAGATGCACTATGGCATTGCATGTTATGTTTTGTGAATCTAGTCTAGTTGGTTAATATAAACCGAACATAAACTGCATGTCGGTAAACATATGAAAGATAACCAAGTTGACACTATATACCGAGCAACATCGGTAAACATGTGGAAGACAAACAAGTTGACACTTTGTACCGAGTCTTGTATACTCATTGAGCTGAAGTCTTTAGTATGTTAACTGAGCATCTCTGCTTTGTCAACCGGGTGGTAGGTCAAGCATTTAATGCATCACTTAGGGTATATTTTTTTATAAAAAGGGAAAATGTGAACTCATTCATTCACCCAGTGTTTAAGAGAAAATTATAGAGCAAGAAGAGAGATTCACAATGAAAACATTCCAGAGTGATTCATAGCATCTCAAAAGCAAATCCAACAAATTTCAAGCACTCATTGTGAACCTCCAGTGAGTATCTAGATGTACCGAGCTATCAGGTTATTTACAAAGAAGCCCTAATTTTATGAAAAATGGCAACCACTTCCCGAACCTCAAAATCAAAATGGAAAAGGATAAGAAGTTTGTTCTTATCAAGAACTTGACTTACGAAGAACCTAACTATATGTTCTTCCCTGAGGTTGCTGCTCAACCTGATGATAAGGGAGCATTTTCAAGTATCACACCTAGGGTTTTGCTGGTCAAAGACATTCGAGCATACTTTCACTGCAAAGTTGCAGAGATTGGAGACATTGAGCTTGAAGAAGATTATCAGAAGCTATGCAGGGATGGAAACCTGAAGGATGAGTAAAAAAACATCAAAGTGAAAGGGTTAGCCAATGCCCTAATGTTCCCAAAATAATCCAAAACATAATGGATTTGTATTGTGCTCAGTCGAGTGCATGATGGTAAAATGTAGTTAGATGAACCTAAACCAATCAAAAAGGATGTGATTCATGCAATAACATGATACCAAATCACCAAGAAGGCAAAATCCCTAAGGCACCCTAGATGCCCAGAGATTGAAAAGCTAACCGGAGTTGGATGGATCGACAAAGGTCTAAAAGTGAATTCAATCACCGACCCTGAGATGAAATTCGGTGCATATGTGATTGGATACAAGATATTTCAAGCAAGAAGAATGAACAACGTTTCTTGTGGAGCTATTGATACTGCATGCAAGATAGTAAATAAATGTGTGCAACTAGACCTAACCAAGCTACTGCTAAAATAACTGGAAGAAAACATGAGAATAATTAGATTAGCATGATCTCACACATGTAAGTTTGGCTCTCTATTAATGTGCACATTCTTTTACTTTCAGAACTTCTTTCCTTTAGTCAGTAATGTCACTTGGGACACCAACCGACTGATCACAACATAGATTAGTGATTACATTAAATCACTAGGAGACAATTTCATTCCACTATTGGATGCATACTTCAAAACATTCTAGGATAGGATGCAAAAGAGGATGAGAATCCCTGCACGGTTGGTGGAACAATACAAAGATGAGATATGCTTTGTAGTTGACACCGACACTACACTAATCAAAGATGTCAACCCAAGAATAGCATGGTTACCACCATTGGAATATGAAATTGACATAGATTAGGCTACATGAGCCATTGAAGCCCTAATAAATGAACTAGTTGACAAATCTATAAGCAGATTTGGCACATATGAGGAAACCAAGTCAATAATAAAGGCTATCTTAGTAGTCAAGAAAATAGGGAAGAAGCAAACTCAAATGGTGAAAACTCTTAAGAAGAAACTCTCGGTAACTAAAGAAGAGTTGGAACAAACAACAGATATCACCGAGGAACAATCACCTGTCGGTGAAGGAAAAGAACTAAGTCATTCTAAGTGTACAGAATCAGATGCAGAGTCACCAAATACAATGAATTTTTATTTATTGATGTAACAGTTGCATCTAGGAAAAGAAGCAAAACAACTAACGTAGAGTCTGTTGGAAAGATTGCTACAATGTAGACAATTGTTATTTTGTCATTGATGTCAAACCTTAATTGGTAAGACTATTTCTGTATGTTTGAGTACCTCATCCATTGATTGATGAAGATTTGAAAAGAATGGGATAAGAAAAAGACCAAAGAAATGGTTGAGTAATGAGTATAAACTAGGGTACTTGATCATCTGGCACTTTGGCAAAGTGATATGTTGTTTATCCAGCACTAACAGTTCACTGGAAGGTCAATACTGAGAAAAGCAAAGTCGATGCTGAGCAAAGAGAAAGGTGATTCTGAGAAAAGCAAAGATGATGTCGAGCGCCAGTGAAATGCCGAGGGAGACAGTGAAATGTTGAGCATCAGTATTTTGTTTATTGATGAGATTTGAGATCTATGACCGACATAATTGATTTTATTGGGATATGCATTATTAATTAAGATTGGTCCATAATCATTTAATGCATGGGAAACCGTTATTAGCGCATGGATTCAATGGTTAATTAATGACTGTATTGGAGAATTAAATTAAATGTAAAGATGGAAAGATCCGTTGGATCTGACCTAACCTAAGATCTACGATCTTGGTTAAGCGGAAAAATATTTATCTAACCTAAATGAAGAGGTATAATATAACCTATTGTGGTTATTGTTAAGATATTAGAGTGGAATGCAAAGTGTTGCATGGTTAATTGACTGAATGGAAAGATCTAAGAAGAGAATGCTGAACAAAGAAGCAGAGAGAGATTGCTTGATGGATTTCCAAGTAGATCTAAAGTTTGAGATGAGAATGGAGGCCACTCAGTGAATTAGCATTAGAGCTGAAAGTGGATCTGGATTTGCAAAGTTTGGCTCCTCACAGGCAATTACTTCAGAAGAGTAAAATTTTGGTAGCATGTCACTAGTGGATTTTCTCATATTGGGTTTCCATGTTAAATCATGGTGTCAAAATGTGTGAATGTTATTGTTGTGTTTTACTGTTAAGTTTCTGCAAGTTTATTCCATTAATACAATAAACTGCACACTTTTATTGTTTACTGTTGTCGGGAAGATCTGAGTTGTTGAAGTTGATTTAAAGTTTTATATGGGTACATCAGGACCTGAGGATAACTAATTCACCCCCCCTCTCAGTTATTCTAAATTCATATTAACAATTGGTATCAGAGCACTTGTTCTCTTGAAAAGTTTGAAGGTACTTGGAGATAAAGATCAAGATGTATAAAAGGGATGGACCAAAGATCAACACGGAAAAGTTTGATGAAACTTCATCTGGTTGGTATTGGTGAATCTACTAAATGACATATTGAAAAAGAATATGTAGCTCCTACTGAAACTCTGAATGTTGCAGAACTAAGAGAGAAGCATGAACATAATCAAGCAATGCTGGAACTTGCATCATCTCTGAACTATCATGAATTTGAGGACATCAAAGATTGTACAAGCGCAAAGTAGATGTGGGATGCCCTTACAACTATCTATGGAGGTGATACAAATGTACTGAGAGCCAAATCCGAAAGCTTGAGAGGTAAGTTTGATGATTTAAAAATGCAAGACGGAGAAAATATAGTGCAATACTATGATAGGATAAAGGAAGTTGTAAATGCTATTAGAGGAGCTAAGGGAGTCATTGATAATGATACTATCATGAGCAAGGTACTGAGAACACTTCTTCCTATTTATTCTATTAGAGTATCCACAATTCAAGAACTGAGATTTACTCCTAATAACACTTTAACTCTGGAAAGTCTGGTAGGCAGACTTACTGCATTTGAGATGTCAAATTTTGACAACTATACTCCACAAGCTATTGAAACTACATTCAAGTCATAGCTAGTCATCAACAAATATAAGAAAGGAAAGAAATGTGTGGACAGTGACAGCGACACCTCAGAAATTACAAAGACTACAAAGAAAAAGGTAAGAAATCCTGCTATATAGCTAAAGAAGATTCTGAAAGTGAATCTGAAAAATTTGATGAAAATGATATAGAAGTAGTGTATGTTGCAATGAAAGATGATTCTGATGATGATGAGAAAAATGCACTAATTTCTTACATGAGTAAAAGTGACCGTTGGATTATTGACAGTGGTTGTTCACATCACATGACTGGTGATAAGGACAAATTTGAAACATTAGATCAATGCAAAGGTGGATATGTTAAATTTGGTAATGACACACCTTGTAGAGTCAAAGGGAAAGGATCAATTAAATTGACTAATAATATTAGATGTGATGATGTATACTGGGTTGATGATCTTAAGTATAACTTGTTGAGTGTTTCACAGTTAAACACTTCTGGTTACAGATCAGTTGAGTTCCATCACAGGAAAGCAAAGATCTATGATACAAATCGAGAATTAGTCGGAAGTGGTGAGCAAACAAAAGGTAACTTGTTTTATCTAGATTTAGTTGAAGAGACATGTTTGTTTGCACAATATAATGATGTTTGGCTATGGAATAAGAGGCTATGTCATGTTAACTTTGATAACTTGGTGAGCATAAGTAAATTGAAAAAGGTTAGAGGGCTGCCTAAGTTAAAGAAACTTGAGAATGTAATGTGTAAGCAATGTCAATTGGGCAAGATGACTAAATCTAATTTTAAAAGAAAAACTCATACTTCTGAGAATATTTTGGAATTAGTTCATACTGACCTTTATGGACCTATTGGTGAGAAAAGTTACTGTGGAGACAAATATTTTATTTTATTTGTAGATGACTACTCTAGGATGATGACTGTTATGTTTCTAAAAGAAAAAATCTGATACATTTCAGTTATTTAAGTGGTACTTGGCAAAAGTTGAAAAGGAAATAGGTAAGAGCCTGAAATGTCTGAGATCTGATAGAGGAGGAGAATTTATTTCTAATGAGTTCAATAGGTTTTGCAATGAACAAGGGATAAAAAGATAGATGTCAGCACCTAGGATGCCACCACAGAATGGTATAGCTGAAAGAAGAAATCAATCTATCATGGATTGTGCAAGAACATTAATGATAGAGAAAAATGTTGCACAGAAATATTGGAGAGAAGTTGTAAGCATAGCTATTTATACCCTGAATAGAGTACAAGTCAAGAAAGGTACAAATTCTACACCTTACGAGCTATGGTATGGATATGCACCTACTGTAAGTTACTTCAAAGTCTTTGGAAGCAAATGTTTTATACTGAAGGATAAAATAAATGGTAAACTTGATGCTAAAGGAGAAGATGTCATATTTCTTGGATATTCTACTAAAATTAAGGCATACAAATGTTTGAATTATAACACTAACAAAATTGTGGAAAGTGCAAATGTTAGAATTGATGAATATGCAGAAAGAAATGAAGCTGAAAGCATGATTGAGCCTGAAAGTTACAGATCATTCACATATACTGAAGAATAGGATTCTAATGAAACTAAAAATGAAGTTGTCGAGCAACATTCTGCACCTGCCAAGACACAGAACAACATTGCTGGACAACAGGAAGTGACTGATGAGCTATCTGATAGAGATGCCAAGGCACAATTTCACCCTGAACTGAACTTAAACGATCAAAATGAAGCTAAGAAAGAGCCTAATTTGGAAAAATATGTAAGAAGGCACCATAAACCTGATCAAATCATAGGATCAAAGGATTCAACAGTCATGACAAGAGGCAAATTAAGAGAAGACACATGTTTGTTGTGTGATTTTGAGCCTAAGATAGTAAAATATGCTCTAGACAATGAAGACTGGATTCAAGCCATGAACGAAGAGATAGACCAGATTGAAAAGAAAAAGACATGGATACTAGTACCTAGACCAGAAAACAAAAATGCAATTGGTACTAAGTGGGTATTCAGAAACAAGCTGAATGAACATGGAGAGGTCACAAGGAATAAAGCAAGACTGGTATGCAAGGGTTACGCACAAGAGGAAGGAATTGACTATGGAGAGACATTCACCCCAGTTGCAAGATTGGAGGGTGTAAGAATTCTACTTACATATGCAGCCTATAAAGGATTTATAGTCTATCAAATGGATGTGAAGTCTACATTTCTAAATGGGATACTAGAAGAAGAAGTATATATTGAACAAGCCGATGGATTTGGATCATATGGTTTGCAGACTGCACAAGGCGTTATATGGACTGAAGCAAGCACCAAGAGCATGGTACGAAGATTGCACAATTATCTGATGAAGATTGGATTTGCAAGAACTAATGACAACAACAATCTGTATTTGAAGACAAAGCAAGGTAAAGGAATTTTATTGGCTGAAATGTTTGTGGATGACATCGTATTCAGTGGAAAAAATATGATATGTAAGGCATTTTCAAAAGAGATGCAAATTGATTTTGAAATGTCTATGTTTGGAGAGATAAAATTCTTTGTTGGACTACAAATACATCAAATGAAGAATGGTATCTATATTACACAATCAAAATATATCAAGGAGATACTAAAACTTTTGGTATGGAAGATTCAAAACTAGTGAGTAAACCCATGGCTATTGGAAAGAAGTTGACAAAGAATGATGATACAAAAGAGGTAAATCAAACACTGTACATATCAATGATTGGTAAGCTGCAATATGTTGTACATAGTAGACCTGATATTACATTAGTAGTTGGAATTGTTGCTAGATTTTTTGCTAATCCAAAAGAGACACATATTATGGCAGTAAAAAGAATTCTAAGATATTTGAAAGGTACAGAAGACTATGGTCTATATTACAAAAGGAATGACAAATTTGAACTCAGAGTCTATTCTAATTCTGACTGGGCTGGTAATATTGATGATAGAAAAAGCACCACAGTAGGAGCAGTTCTTTTGGGAAAAAGATTGGTTTCCTGGAAAAGCAAGAAACAAAATTGTACCTCACAATCTACAGCTGAAGCCAAGTATGTGGCAGTAGCAGTTAACTGTTCGAACATTGTGTGGTTGAAGATACTACTGAAACGTATGAAAGAGGAGATCACAGAACTAGTTGTCATATATTGTGATAACATGAGTGCCATTAATATTTCTAAAAATCCTATAATGCACTCTAAGACAAAACATATAGCTATCAAGTATCATTGCTTGAGGGAGTTGGTACAGAACAAGGAAGTGAGACTGGAATATGTGAACACTAAGGAACAGTTGGCAGACATATTTACAAAAGTGTTACCCAAGGATTCTCATGAGTATCTAATTGGTAAATTAGGGGTAATTCCCCTAACTGAGGCTAACTAGTACTGAATGGTACTACTGCATCAAATGTTTTAATTAGAACACTTGACACATTGATGCACAGTAAGTCACATTTTTAGGATGGTGCCTAAAAACTGTGAAGTGGAAAACAAGAATAGAAAAGTAAATTAGTCATACACAAAGATGATAGGAACAAAATGATATAAAGCTTAGCATAAAAAAAAATCTCCATGATAAAGATGTCAATCTTTGGCATTGTTGTCAAAGAGGGAGATTATTGTTAAATCAATAGGTAATAATAGATACAAGGGAGATATTACTGAAAGAGGGAGTTGAATAGAAACAGAAAACATCCATGTGATTATAGACATAGAGGGAGTCTGAATGAAGCTAAAGACATTAATGAAGATTTGTTCATATCAGGAACACATGCACTTTTTGGATTGTATGGTAACTTTGGTTGGAAATTATTGTTTTATAGTTTAGTGTTGCCATCAATGCCAAAGAGGGAGATTGTTGGAAAGATTGTTGCAATGTAGACAATTGTTATTCTGTCATTGATGTCAAACCTTAATTGGTAAGACTATTGTTGCATGTTTGAGTACCTCATCCATTGATTGATGAAGATTTGAAAATAATGGGATAACAAGAAGACCAAAGAAATGGTTGAGTTATGAGTATAAACCAGGGTACTTGTTCATCTGGCACTTTGGAAAAGTGATACGTTGTTTATCTAGAACTGAGAGTTCACTAGAAGGTTAATGCTGAGAAAAGAAAATTTGATGTCAAGCAAAGTGAAAGGTGATGCCGAGCAAAGAAAAGATGATGCTGAGCGCTAGTGAAATGCCGAGGGAGACAGTGAAATGCTGAGCATTAGTATTTTGTTTATTGATGAGATCTGAGATCTATGGCTGACATAATTGATTTTATTGGGATATGCATTATTAATTAAGATTGGTCCATAATCATTTAATGCACAAGAAACTGTTATTAGCGCATGGATTCAATGGTTAATTAATGAATGTATTGGAGAAGTAAATTAAATGTAAAGATGGAAAGAGCCGTTGGATCTGACCTAACCTAAGATCTACAATCTTGGTTAAGCGACAAAAGATTTATCTGACCTAAATGAAGAGGTATAATATAACCTACTATGGTTATTGTTAAGATATCAGAGTGGAATGCAAAGTTTTTCATGGTTAATTGACTGATTGGCAAGATCTAAGCAGAGAAGGATGAACAGAGAAGCAAAGAGATATTTCTTGACAGATTTCCAAGAAGATCTGAAGTTTGAGATGAGAATGGAGGCCACTTAGTGAATTAGCATTACAGTTAAAACTAGATCTGGATTTGCAAAGGTTGGCTCCTCACAGGGCATTACTTCAGAAGAGTGAAATTTTGGTAGCATGTTGCTAGTGGTTTTTCCCATATTGGGTTTCCACGTTAAATCATGGTGTCAAAATGTGTGAATGTTATTGTTGTGTTTTACTGTTAAGTTTCTGCAAGTTTATTCCATTAATACAGTAAACTACACACTTTTATTGTTTACTGATAACAGACATATTTGAGTTGTTGAAGTTGATTTAAAGTTTTATATGGGCACATCAGGACCGGAGGATAACTGATTCACCCCCCCTCTCAATTATTCTGAATTCATATTAATAGAGTCACCACCATTGAAGAAAGGCACAATGAAAACATGTATGAAAAGAAAATCCTCAACCGAGCACAAAGCACCAAGACAACGGAAGAGATATGTAAGAGGAAGAGAGGATAAGGATGATACTACAGAACAAGAAAGAGAACAAAGGATCCAAGTAGAAAAGGCCAAAATACCAAAGATAATTGATGAAATTGCAGAGTCAATCATCAATACAGGTAGTATATCACATCACAAGATTAGACAATGGGTAAATCTTTCTACCGAGGATCATAACAAAATAGAAGAAGCAATCATTAAAATGATGGTAGCATACAAATATGTACCTCTACAATTTGGCACTCATATTCCAAAGGAGCTACAAGATAAAATATCAACGAGGTGGAAATATACATTGCACATGGAAAAAAAGATGAGAGAAAGAATCTTAGTTAATTTCATGCTCGATTCCACAATTGAAGAAATTGAATCAACAATGAAGGAGCATGCAAATAAATTTTCCGCAAAAATAAGAGCATACAAGGTATTGCAGAACAAGCTTGAAGATATTGACATTGATAGAAATAAGATTTGGACACAAATCTTTAATCCACCAGAGTAGGTACTAGCTCTAAGCGAGACTTCTCACACCAAGGAGAAGGATGCCACACCGAGCCCCAAGCACATTTTCATCAACGACACCGAGGATATCAATCCTATTAATTTGAAAACAAAGGCAAGTAAGGCCATGGATGATATTCCTCAAATATTGCAATCATTAGGGGAAATGCCAGACATCACTATAAAAGATATCACTCATAGTGATTCAGATGATAATGTCAAGACTGATGAATATGTCAATATTGCCATCGATAAAACAAAGGAAAATGACACTACTAATGTTGCACAGGCACAAATACCAGGTAATATGCCTTTATTGATACAAGCTATCAATATAATAACTAAAGCAAAGGATAAAACACCTGGGACTGAAATAAAAACACTAGTGGACAAAGGTGATGAACAAGGGGAAAAGATAGATAAAAATGGAGAGGATAAACCGAGTGATGCACCCACCAAAGACAATGGAAAGGCAGACAAGCCTACAGACCAAGAAAAGGTTGCTGTAGAGACATCTAAAACTGACCAACAGTTACTGACCGAGAAAACTGGGCAAGGCACCACACCTCCAAAGAAATCAATGATAGAAACCGAGTAACAAAAGGATCTTACTATCATTCTGCATTCCCCTACACCAAGCAACATTCTGAAGAAGAAGAACAAGAAAAGTAAAGCGCGTGTTACAGTTGATGAGATAATAGACATACCCAACTGTGATCCAAAAACACTTGATCGTGAGTCATTATCAAGGTATGGGGAGCTATGTAAAAGGAAAAGCACAACAAGACAAGCTAAAAAAGGAACACAAAATACACAAGTCTTGGAAACAACAAAGGATATTCTATTGCAAATAATTCCTGACACACAGATTGATCAAAAGGCACCCATCATTGATCAACTAGTAGTTCTGACTGAGGCAATCATAGAACAAAATGTAGACGCTGAGAAGGTCATTGAGGAAAGAGAAGAAGAAAAGTATCACTACAGGCTCACAGAGAAAATATGCCAAGAAGTGGCAATAAACAAGGTGAAACTTTCTGAACTGGTAACTACACTAGATCCTATTATTTCAGAATTAGTTACCTTAGTTCAAAAGTTGTGTACTATTGAAAACTTCACCATCGAGTAGGATGCACAAATAGCTAAGTTGAATGAAGATCTAAAATCTAGTGCACAAAGTCTTTTAACTGAGCCAAATGCATTCCAATTGCATTATGAAAATCTAGTTAAATCTAAATGGTTAATACTTGAAATACAAAAGGAAGAAACCAAAATTAGAGATGAAGTAAATGAGCTACAAGCCATGTTACTACCGAATATCACATTACTGATGACACATATGAATACGAAAAAGACTATAATTGTCACCCTATAGATGTCAGTAGTTGAAAGCATTTGTGATAGGCATGCTCAAATTACATTGGATCACATGGCCCTAGAGAACCTGAAGTAGAAATGGGAAAATCTGATGGTAGACATCAAGCAATCTCAAAAGCACATTCTTGACAAGCTGTAAGTTATACATCTTTTTCATTACTTTCAAAAAGGGGAAAACATGTAAAAAGGGGAAAACATGTACATACATTGTATCTACATACCGAGAGCATGCCCATAGGGGGAGTCATTGTAAAAGTATAACATACTTGGTATATACTGTACATATCATTTTTTGATACTAATGCCAAAGGGGGAGATTGATAACCCTTAAAGGATCAGAAGTTCTCATTAGTATTCAAGCAGACGATTTTGGTCGGTCGGTCAACATTCAATGAGAAACAACATTTACCAAGTGAGAGTGATGACTGAGCGCAGTGTTCACCGAGCATAGTGGTCACCAAAACATTTAGAACACTGAGTAGAGTATATCAACCGAGCAGAGACATCACCGAGTACCTGTCTAACCAATAGATAGTTTTAACACCGAGAGAAGCGGATCCGAAATACACGTCAGCTTAGAAGAAATTTAGTCTTTAAATTAGCTTCTTGCTTAGTTGGACAACCATTTCTTATGGATCAAGAAAAGCGTAAATGATGGATTTAATTAGTTTAAATGATTGTATTCATGCAAACTAGTAGATCAAGGTCAAGTTGTAAAGCTTTGATCATACAGTTATTCAAGAAAAGTGTGAAACCTAATTAGGTCAAAACATTGTATATATAGATGTATAATCAATCAAGAACATGATGATTGTAGCCACACAAGGACATCTATGGATCAGACAATTTTTTTCATGCAGAAGGACAGATAAAGAAGAATTCAGTTATGAAGAACTACATTCAAGGCTACCGAGCAGAACTGAGGTATTATTCATCATAATAGGTGATATACAATTTTGTGAACTTAATGGATCTATAATCAGCAATTCAAGATTGCAAGCTATCAGGTCATCTATATCTTTGTCTACTCTCTAGCAATTGTAGCAAACATGAAAAAATCCTTCAAGAAGGTGGAATTAATAGTCTTTATGTAAATCTCTTAACCGAGTGCACACATACATTGTGTTTCTGAAATCTCCTAACCGAGTAGAATTAACAAGTCTGACTGCATGTTACTCCTAACAGGGTAAGATCATCAGAAGTGATCACAAATTGTAGCCCTAACATGCACCTTCCATTCTATAGATAGTGAATCTTTGTGGGTTTCATCCCCACCACACTTTTTACCTTCTAACAAGGGTTTCTACGTTACCAAATACTTGTTTCATGTGTTAATGCATTTCATGCATGTTTCAATGTTTGTTTTCATACATTTACATTTAAGCTATGATATTGCATGCATGAAGTAGAAAAGCAACAGTGGTCGGTTATGCAAGAAATGGTTACTAAAGGTTAATTAATAAAAAAATTAAGGGCACCGATTCACCCCTCCTCAGTACACACCCTTCCATTATTCCAACAGTTTACTATCTTAGACCGATGATAGTTGGCCTTGACACCAGAGGATGTGTCACGTCAACTTTGATAATTTGGTAAGAATAAGTTCATCATGTGTAGTGAGAGACCTACCTAGATTATGAAAACCAGATAATGTGATCTGTAAGGGATGTTAGGAAGGAAAATAGAGAAGATAATAATTCAAGGAAAATGATTATTCATCTACCGGTTTACTAGATTTAGTGCACACTGACCTTTGTGTTCCTACTAGAAAAACAAGTTTTCAAGGTGATAGGTACTTGATAATATACATTGATGATTATTCTAGGTTGACTTGGGTTGTATTTCTTAGAGATAAATCAAAGGCATTTGAGAAGTTCAAGATATTTAAGGCTAGAGTTGAAAATAAATTTGGTAGAAGGATTAAATGTTTGAGATCTGATAAAGGAGGAGAAATTACTTCTGATTTGTTTGAAAGTCTTTGTGAGAAACATGGTATTAAGAGAAAATTTTCAATGGCTAGACCACCATAGAAAAATGGTGTAGTAGAAAGGATGAACCAAACTATTCAGGAAGCATCAAGGACTATTTTGAAGGAAGCAAGTTTATGAGAAATTTACTGGAGAGAAGCACTAAATATTGTTGTATACACACTAAACACATTTCTGTACCAAAAGAAATATGAAGAGACATCATATAAATTATGGCATGGAAGAGCACCTACAGTTAAGTATTTTAAAATATTTGGAAGAAAATGTTACTTTTGAAAAGATGAAGATAATCTCAGAAAAATTGACAACAGAGATGATGAAGGCATATTTTTGGAATATTCTACTAAGAGCAAGGTGTACTGGTGTTACAACAAAAGGATGAACACAATTATGGAAGGTGTGAATGTGAAGTTTGATGAGGATTTTTAGAAGACTCCTGAGAGACATATTAAATATGAATCAGATACATAGGACATGGGAAAATAGGATAAGAAAGAAGAAGAAGAAGAAGAAGAAGAAGAAGAAGAAGAAGAAGAAGAAGAAGAAGAAGAAGAAGAAGAAGAAGAAGAAGAAGAAACTCAACTGACACTGACATTTACAACAAATAAACCAAGATATGTATAGAAAAATTATTCTAAGAATCAGATTATTGGTGATAAAAAATAGAGGAGTTGTTACTATAAGTAGAGAAACACAAGATCATTCTTTGGTGTGTTTACCATCGGAGGTTGAGCCTACAACTATAGAAGAAGAGTGTAATGATCAAAATTGGGTAAAGGCAATGAAGGAATAACTTGATCAAATTAGGAAGAATCAGACCTCAGAACTTGTGCCTAGACTAAAATATATAAGAATGTGATTGACACTAAATGGGTTTACCAAAACAAGTTGGATGAGAATGGTAAGGTAATAAGGAACAAGGAAAGATTAGTATGAAATGGTTACACTCATATTGAAGAAATTGACTTTGATGAGACTTATGCCCATGTTTCTCAAATGGAGGTGATTGGAATATTTTTATCTTTTGCAACATATAACTTGATTTCAAGGTTTATCAGATGGGTGTCAAATCAACTTTGTTGAAAGGAGAAATGAAGGAAGAAGTACCAGAAGGTTTCAATTCATAATAAAATCTAGATGCAATATGTAGATTAAAGAAGGCACTATATGGTTTGAAGCATGCACCAAGAGCTTGGTATGGTAGATTAGACATATATTTGAGTGGACAAAAGTTTCAGAAAGGTTATGCAGATAGTAACTTATATTACAAGATATATTTAGATCGAATCTTGATTGTTGTTGTGTATGTTGATAATATTATTTTTGGAGGTAAGAATGATTTGTACAAGAGATTTTCAAAGGATATGTATAAGGAGTTTAAAATATCCATGATTGGAGAGTTGAAATTATTTCTTGGATTGCAAGTAAATCAGAACAACAAAGGCATTTTCATTTGTCAGTCCAAGTATGTCAAGGAACTATTAAATAAGTTTGGATTGGAGAATTTCAAACTGGTACGTACCCCAATTGTTATCAGCTATAAGTTGAATAAGGAGGATGAGTCACCGAAAGGAGATGCAAGAAAGCATATATCGATGATTGGTGGATTATTGTACCTAACTCCTATCAGACAAAATATTATGTATGCAGTATGTTTAACAACTAGATTTCAACAAGAACTGAAAGAATCACATGTTATGGAAGTAAAAGGAATTTTCAGACATCTGAAAGGAACATAAGAGTTTGGCTGATGGTATCCTTGAAAGGATCAGATTTCACGCTAAAAGCTTATACAGATGCAGATTGGGCATGATGTTTAGATAACCAAAGAAGTACTAGTGGTGGAGCTTATTTTCTTGGCTCCCAGTTAGTTGCTTGGTCAAGAAAGAAGCATGATTATGTAACTTTATCAATTGTTGAATCAGAATACATTCCATCATCCTCATGTTGTTCTCAGTTATTATGGATGAAACAAACTTTGAAAGATATAGGTGTTACTTTTGGCTCAATAGGTGTTACTTTTGATGAGCCAATTTTGATTATGTGTGACAATACCAATGCTATAAATATATCAAAGAATCTAGTACAACATTCTAGAAAGAAACATATATTTATCAGATATCACCTCTTAAGAGAGAAGGTGTTGGAAGGTGAAGTGAAGCTTGAGTATGTACCTAAAAAGGAGCATATAGCAGACATATCTACAAAACCTTTGTGCAAAGATACTTTTGAGTATCTTAGAGGGAAGTTGGGTGTTCTACCCCTTCCTAATGTTCACTAGGTGCACCGGTGTGTGCATTGGTCCAGTTTTTTACATGCTTATTCTTTTCTAGATCAATGCTTAGCGGCTTCCTCTTAAGGGAAGTAGAGTAAGTCAGTAAGGGGGCATCTTCGGCCTTTGTAATTATTGTCAAAGGGGGAGAAATTTGGATAAGTACACAGAACCTTGATGCTGATATCTTTTGAAGTTGTTTTCTTTGTTATTAATGAATGTTGCCATCAATGACAAAGGGGGAGATTGTTAAAATGTGAATTTGATGCTATTCATGGTGTTGTCATTAATGATTGTCATTGATGTCAACATATCCTATGCATATTCATGTTTTTATTGTATCGGTTGTTGTGTACCAATATTTTTGGTGTATTGGTAGAGGGGTTCACCGAAGGATGTACCTTAGATATTTATCCTTATCTTTTTTGGTGGTTTTCCTATTCTTTGTGCAACATATGGTGGATCTTTTATTTGGGTTCAGTCCTATTTGGAGCATCTTTATTCATGTTTCGGTTCCAATAGCTCTTATGTAATGTGTTCTTCATATTTGTTGGTACCAAAGTCTTTGGAGATGGTGTAACATGTTTTCTTACACAAGGCATGTTCTATTGATTGAGCTGGTCCACATTTCATTGCTTTCCACCACGAGAATGTCTTGGTGTGACCTATTTCTGATTGTTTTGGCCGACATGGTTGATGACATCAAGCAATATAAGAAGAGCGACGATTTCAGTTGTTTGTGTGGCATGTGAAATGCTTGTATGCGAAGTGATTTGAATCTGTTTACATGAGATCTATGTGTTGGTGATCGTGCGTGTTGATGTAATCAGTAGAAGATCAATATATCATTTCTATATTACAGTGTGTTGATATCAGTGGTGGATTCAATCTCTTTTCATATATCCTAGCAGTGAGCCTATTTGTATTGGTAGTTAGCCATATTCGTTTGTAAGGGTAGATAGCCCGACCGAAAGTGAGCCAACTTGCAGTGAGCACAACCAACAGTGAGCCTTTGTAAAAATCACCTTAACAGGTGTCACATTAACCAGTGTTTCATTTCATGAGAATTATCTTCTCTATGGTTTTTCCCAGTTTGGTTTTCCATGTAAATCTTGGTGTTTTTTGTGTCGGTGTTTCTGTGCTTTCATGTTCATATCTGCTATGAATTCTTAATGTGGTTAATCGATAGATCAAAAGTTGATGTTGCTATTGTTTATGAGTTTACCAACAAAGTAAAAGTTTTATAAAGTGTGTAGGAATAACTGATTCACCTCCCCCCTCAGTTATTCAGCATGCTCAACAACATGGTCCTGGTTGTTGCGTTCAGATGGTTCCAATATTTACTTATCTTTTCAGTGAATGTAATATGAAGCATGTACATCTTAAGGGTGACCTATATTTAGGTCATGTGGTAACTTGTTCTCATGTATGACCTAGATTTAAGGTCAATGATAGCGTGTTGAACATAATTGTAATATCTTTTTGTATTGTGGATGACAAACTATTTTGGTGTGGTCGACATATGTATGATCAGATACTTGTATAAATAAACAAAACCCTTTTGTATCTGGTGTGTAAGTGAGTATGTGATGAGGAGATAGATGTGAGTATATGTGCAAGTTGGGGACAAAGAACTCAAGGTGATATAGTGCGAGTTTGTCTTGGTATATCAGTCAGTGGTGTGAAAGAAGTTGAGCGAAATAGAAGACCTTATATATTGTCGTGCAGAAATCTAATGCATGCTGGCAAAGGATCTGTATCACATCTTTGCTATCAGTGATTTGTGTGCTATCAATTGGAATTGTTTCATGCATAGTCAGATGCAATTCTACCAGTTCTCATTTTATCAGTAAACATCTTTTGTATTGGCAGTTAGCCATATTTCATATTTCAGGGATAACCCCCTCCCCCCATCTCCGCTTCTTCGCTAAGAATAGGCTTAGAAAGATTACTAATTTCCTCCACTTCAAAGTTGCAAATGCCTTCACTTTCTTTAAAATAATATCGAAGAATAAGATTAATATCAGTTGTCTTATCGACATTAAGTGTCATGATGAGCACTCTTAGGGAAATGTAATTTGCTATAAGTATTAACTCTTTCCTAAAACATGCCAACTTAACAATTTGTGTGTTCGTCCTGCCTATTTCTTTTCTCACATGAGACACCATCAATAATCAATAAGCTTGGAATTTTTGCCATAACGATATTCCGATAAGTGGAAAGGACCAAGACAAATATAATCTTAATTTATATTGAATTGTTAAGAGATTAATATTTTTAAAATTATTTATAATAAACTATGATTTTTTTTTAAATTGTTATAGAATCATATACTTCCATAATTATTCCATAATTATTGTAACATTAATTACTAGATTTTGTATTTGTTTATCGAAGCATGCTAATATATGCGGTATGATAATTGAACAATAATTGAAGAATAAATCAATAGAGTAACTTAAATATGTGATATGGATGAGCTCTTAGTTACTTTACAAGGACCAATTTCAATTTTGTTTTACACGGACCATTCTAATAATTGTACTAATATCAATTCATTCCTCGAACTCCACATTTTGTCCTCATTATTTCATAATTTTGAAAGTGATTGTGCTATCATTGTATTATGATCTTTATGTTAATCCAATGTAGATCTTTCATGATATGTGTGCAATAAACAATTTTTTTTTTTTTTTTAAAAGTGATATGTTTATGTACTATTTTATTCAAATACATATTTTTAATTTAATCGTTGAATATTTTACTGTAATTTTTTATTTATATTTAAAATTATAATTATGCTCTTTTTGATTAATCATCAAAATTTATGCTGATGGTTAAATTAGATAATATTTAAGAATAATTTTATAATATAGTTTAGTTTTAAAATTGTATTTATATAAAATAGAATTAATTAAAATGATTTATTTTTTATGGGATAGTTTATATGTTTTCTAAACTCTTCAAAATGTATTCAAATTTTGTGGAATGAAATTGTATCTTATGAGTCAAGCTTGCTATCTATTTGCATTAAGACAATACATTCAACTTTCTTTAAATCAATATATTTTTTATCAATAACAAGTACTTAATATCTTTATTCAAAAACACTATTCTTAAATACCACATTTTTCAATAGTCAAAGATAAATTTTGACAAATAAAAAGTAGTACAATTATTTACTATTTTTTTATAGAAATAAAGTGTCAAACTACTATTGACTAATGGACCATTGGCTTGTTGAACATGTAAAATTCAAATAAAATTACAAACAAAAATATAAAATTACTAATTAATGATATCAATTTTTCATAATCTATATTATTTCTTGTTTTTTTGTCTCTGAATTCATTGTGTTTGAATTTTTGCATCAATGTTTCAGATGGATCATCAGAATATAAGATAACTAAAGCCTTAAAAAGTTCAACAATTGAAAACATTTTATTGTGTTAGTTAATAGCCAAAATTGTTTCATAGCCAAAAACTAATCAGACAAATGAAATAAGAATGGTTAGTGAAAGAACAGCATGTTGACAGCATATTGAGCATGAAAGACAAATGTGTAAGGCCTTAATTGTTGTTAAATTGTAATAATATACTGGCTATTGCATAGCTAGGAAATAATGAGACAAATGAGTTAGGAAGAGGGTTGATGTTCATAGTTGAAGCAAAGTGAAATGATTCTTCTGCAGAGTCAGGGAAAAGCAGGTTGACAGCATACATTATCATGGAAGACAAATCTGTAAGGCCTTATGTGTTGCTATATAACACAACATAATTGTCCTTCCACCAAAAAGAATGGCAGTGTCAGTCAGCTGAGCTTGACCACCATGCACATTTGCTGTCCAATATTAACAATGTATTCTCATCCTAAAATCTTTTTTATTTTTATTTTTGAAACAAGTGTTGAAAAGATAGATCTTATGAAAATGATAAGGACAGAAATCATAATAATAACACCACAACATGTAAGCAGATGCATGGTTACCTTTTGGTACTAGTCCACAGTTACCCTTTTGTACTGATCTATAGTTAAAAAACACTTTTGACCGACAAAAGTGCTTGAGACTCCCTAGCTGACTGCATTCATACCAAAGCAGGTTCCAGGCCCTGTATTTGAGATGGGTTTTCAAACCACAGTTCACTATACTGAAATTCTGTATGCGAGATTTCAGTGTCTCAAAATTTTGCTCTCTAAGATTAATTTTTAGAATTATATCTATACCAAACCAGTAGAGAAAAAGAAATGGTAAGTGATGATAAACATGGTAGCTAAAAATGTCAAGAAGAATGTTTAATTTGTGTTAATCAGTTTGATTAGATAAGTAAAGACATTTTTAAACTTGTTAAGTTATGATATTAATATCAAGATTTATTTATGTAATTTTTTTGAATAATGTGATGATATTAATATCAAAATTTAACTGCATAAATTTTTTTGCATCCACCCAAAAACCAGGCTTGTTTACCAAGAATTAGCATCCAGGCCCTTCATTATGAGACAGGTTTCCAAACCACAGTTGATTATATTCTGTATGTTTTCATTGTCTTTAAATTTTGCATCTTTAAGATTAATATATAGAATGATACCTATACCAAACGATTATAAAGAAAGAAGGTAAATAATAATAAAAATGGTAGCTAAAAATGTTAAGCAGAATGTTTAATCAGTTTGTTTACTTGAGAAGTAAGAGGTATTTTCTATCACATTAAGAAGTTATGATATTAATATAATACTTAATTACTATCCATAAAAATTATGTAGTTAAATTTATGCAGTTTGCAAAGTTCATTAACTCCTGAGCATTGCCATTCAATAAAAAAAATCTTCATACTTTTTTGTTTTTTTCTTTCAAATTTTCACATTTCTATACATTTTGTCATGTATTGTTACATAGTTCTTAACTTAAGATGTAGAGTCTAAACTGCAGGAGAATATTAAGAACTGTAAAAATTTGAAGGAAAAATAAGAGAAATATTAAGATTCACAAAGCTTACAAGTTCATGAACAGTGTAGTTTGCCAAATTACAAAAGACGGGATGTAATGAATAAGAGAAAACAAAGAACAAAGAAAAGAAATGGATAAACTTATTAATGTTGCAAAGAGCACAAATTCATGAACTTGGTATCAGGATTTAACTGTGCACAAATTTATTAATGTTGCAAAGTGAACAATTTTAACTACGTAATCTTTTGAGTAGTGCTAACTTGTGATCTTAATATCAAGATTTCAAGCCAAATTGTTTAACCTATAGTTTTATTTGATTAAAACAACTAGGCAATTGAATCTTAATATTGATACCAAAACTTAAGACACTATAAGAAAATATAGGACTAACCAAAACTGATTAACACAAACATTTATAAGAGTCTGAACCACTGACCTGGACCTTAGAAACCAGGTCTAGAAGTAGCCAACTGAAACAATAGAGTAGTAATGGAGAAAATAAACAAGTTGCAGATCATTTACTGATACAAGAATGTAGAATCTAAACTTAATAGAAACTTGTCTATTGAATAGAAAATTGAGTAGAAACAACATAGAATCTGCTGATTAAGATTCAACTGGAATATTGCAGTCTGCTGACAAAATGTTGAATGACAATGCAATCTACTGACAGACTAAGTAGAGTTGACAGAAAAGAAAGTTGTGCAAATGGGCATTACACTTTGACCAAGTAGAGTATGAGCTTAAAACTGAAGGGACTACAGCCCATACAAGAACCCCTTATTTTCTTGGACTTCTTACTTGATTTCTTCTTCACTGACCTCAGCTTTGTTTTCCCCTGTGAACTCCCAAAAGAGGGAGGAGGGTTGAGAGGCAGATCATTAAAAACATCTTGCATGTTATCATTCTTGGGCTTACCTGGCTGTGTTTCCCACTCAAATGGAACTCCTCCCTCCTCATTCACATTGGATCTGTAATACACTCTAGATGAGTACCCATTTGGGTCTTCTCTCAGAAGATTGCTGCGAAAGGAGGATCTGTTCTCCAAGTCCAAGGCACTTGTATTGTCCATAGAAGTCTCAGATGATGAAATCTAAGTTTGGGCTAAAATCTGAGGTTCCCCACCTTACTGCCCAGATGTCTATTTGATTCTTTTCTATCCAAGAAGGCCCCCACAGATATGCTCTGACCCCTCTGCCCAAAAATACAGTGAGAAACTTTCATGATGTGGGAATCATATAGGGCCCAGTGAGGGGACATGTAGTGAAAGGACATGGGTCTTTTTACTCATTAAGGTTTTAATGGGTGGCTGATGGTAAAGCTTTAGAGAACTGTCATTTGATACTTTTAAATTTGATATTACATTTACTATTTTGATGAGCTGTTATTTGAGACATTTGAATCTGTTGTTAAACTTATTATTTTTATTGGAGTATTCTATATTGTCTTTAAAAAAATTAGTTTTATGAGGCTGAAATTTCTTTAATTGAAAGGATTAAGGGGTTTTCATTTGCCAACATTTCTTATGATATTGATGGATTTAATATTTTGATTGGAGGATTCTATATAGTCTACAAAGAATTTTAGTTTATAATTCAATACCCTCTTCAACTGAATTGATTAAGGGATATCCATTCTGTAAACATCCCTTTCAATATTTGTGGATTCATTAAGAACCATTCAACTTCACCACCAGACAAGAGTCCATTGACAATTTGATATATTTTTAAGTTTATTTATTTAATAAGATTTGATTTTCAAAAGTTTGGTGATGTGAATTGGTTTGATGATCATAAACATTCTTATTTTTAAATAGGATGGCTATTTACTGTTTTTTGATATGGAGGGGATAATGAATTGTGGATAAAAGTTTACCTTTTTTGAAGAGTTTCTAAAGTTGATGTTGAAAATTTGACCACTTAATTATATTTTAGTATTTCTAAAAGTTATTGACTATTTGACCAATAAAGTAAGTGTTGCATGAAGTAGAACTCTTTTGTGAACCATTCAACTTTATCAATAAATCAAAAGAATCTACTTGTAAAGGAAAATAAACTTTCCTTAACATTAAGTTAACCACTTTAATAAGTTGAATATGAGTAAGCACAAAACAACTTAGGTAGATAGTTGTTAGCTCACTATAGATAATTGGTAATAATTGAATGAAAGGAATGTATAAAGAAAAATAAATGTACTCTGCTTGATAATTGAAGACAACTACTATAGATTTGAATCTAATGTATCTCAAAATCTAGAATAGTGGCTAATATACTAATAATTTGTTTAAGGATTAGAATATACTATTATGACTATATAGGGTCAAGTGTTTTTTTGTTAAGGATGAATCCAAAGTTGCAATCTTATCCTATATCTTCTTCCAAGGTACCTTGATATTTATTTGGGTTGGTTATACTTTGACTAAAAGAGGGGTAAAAATTTATTGAAAGTCAAAGAGAACAACACAACAAAGAGCTCTAAGGAGCCATATCCTGAACAACAAGTTGATCCAACTTATGAGATAAATCAGGGGGAAGGAGCCTCTGGTCAACAATATTCTAGCCTTGCCCATGCTCAGAAGCCCATTTAGCTAGGCAGTCAGCAACACCATTCCACTCACGGGGGATATACGTAAAAGTGACAAAGTTAAGAGACCTACATAACTTCAAAGAATTTGCTTAATAACCAAAGTCAGCTGCCAATAGACATCAGAAAGCTCTTTTCTATTTAGTAAATTCACAATAATTTGTGAATCGGATTCACAAATAATCCTATGCCAACCACGCAAACAACAATGCTCCACAGCCACTAGGATGGCGAGGGCCTCCATGAGATTGTTGGTATGAAATCCTTTGTGAAAAGAAAAAAGAAATTGGACATCCCCAAAACTGTTGCGTCCAACTCCCCCAATGCCAGCAGGTCCAGGATTCCCCTGAGAGGAGCCATCGGTGTTGATTTTAATAACTCCAGGCAGAGGAGGAGTCCAATGCACCTCACGATTAACCCGCTGAAAATGATGACTGGCTCTACTACCATAGCGGTGGGTTGGCTATACTGATTAATACTTTTGTTAGGTGATTTTTGCACAAATGAGTTACGAGAGCATTTCTCTTTGATCAATCTATTGAAATTAAATAATAATGTTGAAAATAATAATACTCAGCCATGTAAATGTCTATAAAAGGATAATGCAAATGCCTCTAAAAGTGTTGTGTATACCTAGATTCTTTGTATATAACCAATTGAAGCATGTAAGATGAATAATTTTTTCAAGTATACTTTGATGATTTTCGAATGATATATTAAATGTGTTTAAACATAATGACATGGCAACATATAACATAAACTTGTGCTTAGCTAAAACCTCTTAAGAAAGAAAAGAAAAGGTAGAGGCTAGTCAAATTTGAATTAGGGTGGGATGGATTTGCAACCTTAAGAATAACATCATGATTGCACCTATCCAAAGATAGAAAAGGGGCTAGATTATAGTTGACAATATGTATATAGGATTAAGTTCTATCATAGAAGCAATGGATAAGGGCTTGTGAACATGGAAAAGGGAATAAATTGTACTCACATAGAAAGGTATTTAATAAAGTAGTAAAATAATATAAAAAATGGGAATTAAGATGCCTCAAAATTTGTGAGTTCCTAATTTTATTTATTTATATCTAAGATTTCATGTGATTAATATTATATTTTTAATACATTATTATTATTTAATTATGATCCGCCAAAATGGGGCATGGGATTTTGAGTTGGCATCATATGCTACAAATCAATTCTTTGTGAGGTGTTGCTAAATGTATTTAAAATGTTTAACTTAAAACTTTGGTGGGATCCTATGAAGTTACATGACACATTCTTTTGACAATTGAAAGAGTTGGAAATAGGGGGGAGTTACTTTGGAATCATTAATATCTTATGGCATGTTTTATTATTTGTCATAAAGTTTCTTTTTTTGGATAGGGTTCATAAGGATAAATTAGATGCCCATGTTGAGGATGGGTCAAACTAGAAGTTACTAGTGTACAATAATTATTTACCATTTTTAACAAGTTATAAGGAATTCTCAAGGGTGGTGTTTGGAAATTATGCATAATTTGGGTACTATTCTTATGAGGGTTCTGACATATAGTTTGGAAAGCCATTTGTGGTTTATGTCTTGCTCATTTTCGTATTAATTAATAGTTGAGGAATTGTAAATTATTATGAAAATTTAGAAGTACACAAGCATTGTTGAAATTTTAATTAAAATTTCTCTATATTGGAAAGGTAGTGAAATAATCATATAAAGGATTACATTGCAAGTGTAATGTTATCTCTTTCAAATATGATAATCTATTTTTCATTTTTTTAAAAAGTTTTGGGGGGTTTTTTTCTCAAAAGAGTTTTATCCACATAAATCATTATGTTATTGTATCATTGTGTTGACACTCAAACTTGTAGGCCTCAAAATTATAAAATAAGTTAAGTGTTGGTTATTTCCCCTTCACAAGCTCACAATATTTGCAAATTTGCAATATAGTTCACCAAAAAAGTGCATGGTATAATGTATAAGAGAGAACATTAAACAAAGATTAAAGAAAGAAATTCATTTATTAGTGTTTCTAAGTGCACAAATTCATGAACTTGGTGATACTGTGACGAAGGAATGTGGATTCGAAGAATGGATTTAAAAAGATAAATAATCATGCAAAGTTCTTATAGTTATGAAGCTTATGAGCTCACTAAATTTTTAAAAGTGTGATCGATTTAACAAGCAGCCAAAACTTGTGCCAAGAAGGAAAGGAAAACAATAAATATGGAAAATGAAGAAGAAAAGGGACTAATTTTTGAAATTTGCATAGTTCACAAGTTCACAAACTTTGTGAAAATGTAATCTGGTTCACATAGATGGCGAAATTTTGACAAGCAAAGAAGAGTAAAGTATTGTGAAGCTTTTGAATGTAAGAAGGGTGCATATTTGTTTTGGACACCACAACTACCTCTTGTACATTTCAACAATCCTTCTAGGCACCATGACTATCGTAAAATACCCATCGTGTACCTAGTAATCCTTGTGTTGCAAATCCTTACTTCACAAAATCTTACATTAATTTTATGTTAAAAGTATTTAGTAAAATTAGTTTAAGGTAAACCCAAACTTCAACCAAAAATATTTTAATAATTATTTTTTGGCTAAATATATTCCTCCTAAAATTATCTAGAGATGGTACTAGACATGGCAATTTAGCCCCTCATTTTTATAAAAAAAAAATTAAACTCAATTTCAATTAAGTTTTCTCAAATTAGAGATAATTTAAATAAAATTTATAAATATTTTTTAGTAGATTATGCAAGAGAATTTGAGTGTGTGTGATCCTCATAAAATAAATAGTTTTTTTAGAGTTAATTTCAATCTTGGTTTCAATTTTAGTGTTGATTGGATTTAGTCATCAAGAGTAATCGAGAGCCATAAAGAGAAATTAGGAGGTTTCCAGAGCTATCAGGAATCATTGGTAGCAGCAATCCAAATGCAATTAGGAGGTTTTTTAGAGCTAGATTGTCTGAAGTTGTTGGGAGTCATCAAGAGGCATCATGAGAGATCCAGAGCTATTGGAAGGTAGTCCAGAGAAGCCAAGGCATTAAAATTAGAAAATAGAAAATATAATTTAAAATCTTTGTGGTTGTTGGATTTCCTTCCAACTCTTCAATTCAAATTTGGAATGACTATTAACTTTCCTCCTCATTTACACACACACACACACACATACATATATATACATATACACACATATATACACATACACATATATACATACACACGTAGATGTGTGTGTGTGTGTGCATGCACACGTGCGCACACACGCACACACACACACATATATATACACACACATATACATATACATACATACATATATATATATATATATA